>JALLBA010001152.1:0-11183 GCA_036939675.1 Cyclostephanos invisitatus
AGCCTACGAGAGCTAGCGCAGCGAATTTTAGTGAGAGAGAAATTTAAATTCTCACACAAAAGGTTTGCAAAGCAAGCAACAATCAAAATAGACTCATAAATAAGTAATCACCTACTTCTTACAGCTATTTAGTTGTCACTATTTAGCAGTTGGGGCACTCTTTGAGGAAACCTTTGCGTACTGCCTTTATTAGTGTCAAGATTTTGGGGTTGCATAAGGATTGATGGGCAAACTTGATGCCATTTGCGCGAGCTTTGACGGAATGCGTGAACGTGGCGAGGTTTACGCCGGGATATAGAGGAGCATCCGTACCATGCAGGGCACAATCACAACTAGGGGCAGATCATGGTAGGGCGGTCTGCATGGCCTTGGCCGTGATGGGTTAAGTCCACAGGTCAGTTGCGGGGTCCTTGAACCCTCGTAAAATAACTTCACCATTATAAATCACATCGCACTTATCCTTATCGAAAGTCACTGTGCAACCAGCATTGCAGAGTGGACGAGTACCAATTAACGATGCGATGGCAAGATGTGGGACGATGTGTCCCATTAACATCAAAGGGAGACCGGGGATTGCTATATCACACAAATGTAAGGATTTGACCTGTCCTCCATTGGGAAAATTTATTGTCAAAGGTTTAATTGCAATCCGTTTGTTCACGACATTGACTCCATCCATTATGAAGATTGAGGTCGCCCCGGTGTCAGCTATTGCGTGTGAAGTCACGATCATTATCACATTCAGGTATTCAGGCGATGTGTTGCCGAATAAGATGCGGGCAGTGGCAGCAATAGTTGGTGTCATTGCACGCTGGTTGGGTGGGGTAACCAAGTGAGGCGTAATCTGAGAACAATTGAATATAACTATCATGACATCATCGTCTTCAATTATAGGGCCAAAGCAAGTTAAAGTGGGGTCTACAGAAGAGGTAGTCGCAGAAACTAAATTGTTAAATTTATTCGCAACACATACATTCTCCGCCCCTAACCATAAAGCATTCCCTGGGAGGATCGACTTGTGCATGCCATGAGTGCACGCATTGCATCCCATTGCCAGCTTCTGCTGAGCATTTCCCCTCGTGAAGTTGATGGCGTGGTCCGGCTTGCGCCAGTCAAAGTGGCACTTCATCGAATTGTGCCCGTCTTCAACATCACATCTGCAGGAGAAACACATGTTCCAATTGTTGTGAACCTTGACCAGATTTGACTGGAAAGGGCGGTTTGCATTCGTCCCTGTGACAGGGATATACCCGCCTGCAGTACCACCTCCGGTAGGGACGTAATTTGCGAATGCCGTACAACCGCTGCCTGTACACTGGCATCCATTACAGCCTCGTCCCGTGCTGCAGCCACCTCAGCATCCCTGCTGGTAGCCCCTGGGTTGGGCTGTGTTACCGCCGCGGCCCTGTTGGTAGCCGCCTGGTGGGGCAACAGGCCCCCCGGCAGAACCACCCCATGCTGGTTGCTGGGGGACGTGGAGATGCTGAATGGCAGTGGGGCTTGATAAGAGGGCATACGTGTCTGCATGCCCTGCTGGAACAACATAGCACCCATCTGCTGTGTCAATGGAGCAACATGCTGGTACAACGCCTGCTGGTTTGCTGCAATAGTGTTGATTGCCGTGGTTAATTTGGCCAGGACAATAGAAGCTTGGTAAGTATTTCTGAGCGTGCTTCCCATCATAGCCACCACTGCCGCAACTTGGGTCACTGTGGTGTCCACATTCGAATCATCGGCGGTCTCCGCAAACTCTTGGAAAGCATTCTGATTGGGGGCATATCCCATTTGGCCCAACGTGGTGTGAAGGCTTGATGCAATTAGCCTGCACTGGCAAGCCTGTTGTACAAATGTCTTGAGTATGGGCCACGTCTTGTTTGGCGTGGCATCCCAAGTTTTGAACTCCCTTGTCGGGAAGATGCCTGATTGCAAGAAAAGATACATCATGTTCCCCATGATTTGTGGCACTGTGTACGGTGTCGCCCCTAGAAGGGCAATCTCCTGGCACTCTTCAATCCTGTGGAAGAGTGTTTCCGGGGTATCCATTGCGCTGAAGCTTGATGTGAACGTAATGTTATTTTTGAAAATGATAGTTGCTGTTGGCTTACTGAACATTGTTTCCAACTGTGAGAGGATGTCCTGGATCGACATTGTCGAATTCCACCCATTAAGGCCGGCTTGGTTTGATACCTTGTATTCAGGTTCGCTGAATGCCTTTCTGGATTAGAAGAATGGCATCGTGCATGTTCTGGATTAGAATGATGGCATCGTGCATGTACTGCCCATGTTCATTGGTTTGAAGGGTCAATTTGTTGATCCCGCCAAGGACCTGTTGCTTCGTAGTGGCCCGTGCTGTGTAGCACACTTCCGCCATGATCATTAAATTGAAATTAGGTTAAGACTATGGAAGAGGTGGCAGCAAAGTAGCTACTCATGGTCAAATCATCTTAACTCATTATGGGCGGATGGCGCTGCTATGCTATAACTAAGTGGTGCTTGGCTCTGTGGTCTGTCCTCCATACCTCAGGGATCTGGCCTATCTAGAGGCTAAGATCATCACATAACTATTTTATATAAAATAGATAAAATGGTTCTGCAGGAAAATAA
Source organism: Cyclostephanos invisitatus (assembly GCA_036939675.1). Lineage (NCBI taxonomy): Eukaryota > Bacillariophyta > Thalassiosirophyceae > Thalassiosirales > Thalassiosiraceae > Cyclostephanos > Cyclostephanos invisitatus. The sequence goes on from JALLBA010001152.1 coordinate 2,605, forward strand.
CAGTGATTTTCCAGTCACTTTTCCAAGATTTGTACAAAATGCTCATTGCAAATCAACTATCTGCTCTAAATAGTTCAATCTGGCTTAAAACTCACTTACTGCATGATTTTTGCTTGAATTAGGCGCATTTTAGCACCAATAATATCAATTTAGACATTAATTATAACACTTTGGCGTTTAGCGCTGTGTAAATATATTCATTTCTTATAAAGATATGAAATATTCTAGTAATACTATAGACAAAAAGGTCATTTTTGAGTTTTTATGGTACTTTTAGTAGCCGGAACATGTTCGCGGCTGTACTAATTACGGTACACAAGACTTTTCATGAGGCACATGACCTCGGCTGTTGTAACTAACCTGTTACATAGGTCGCATGAATCACTCGAGCATCTTTAAGATGACTACGATTTATTGAGCCCCGCATATAATGCCAGATGGGCTCTCGTTTGCTAGTAAATAGTCTTTCTTCGGTCATTCACTGATGACACGAATCCTTGGCTTAGCTTAGTTAAGCCATCTAGTGACAAATTTTCACTTGAAACAAGCAGTTAGGCTGTTATGCGTAATGCAACATCCTTTTTAAAAAGACTTATGGCCTGTCTGGGGCTGATCCAGAATCTAATAGACCTTTAGCATTAGCAATCAGAGAATCCAATTCATTATTGCATTCCTACACAAGGAATCTCTCTCTTTTAATCATCCATTAGCATTAACATTTGTGTATATGCTGGGATTTCTTACCTCCAAGTACTATGCTTGTGCGGTGGAATCGTCCCTTCAGACTTATTTATTAGAACTGTCCATTCTGGACATGTTCTTTATATAGACATCAGTACATGAAACTGCATATGTAATACATGAAAATTTGATTTCGCGAGTTGTTTCTCATGGTCCCCTTTCTCAAATAAATCAAGAAACTTCTGAAACGCCCCGCCAAACCAGTGTTCCTTGGAACACATGGTCATTTTCACACACGTGGCATTCGTGACTTGCCTTTGGCGTGCTGCTTTTGCTTATCTAGTGCAAGCTAGCTTAACGCCATCCAGCTGATATCGGCCAAGCTGACTGTCATGCTGAGCTCGTTTTTGGCACGGCGCTTGCACGCGCACACCGGAGCGTCGCTCTTGGATTTTACGGGCTCGCGCGCGCAACTCTGCCATGAGTCGCACTTCTGGGTCTCTTGAGGCAATTTCCACGCGTTGATGATCGGCGGGTAGCAATGATGCTAACTTGGCCTTGGTGGTCCTTGTAAGGCTCTCGCTACGCTCTCGTGAATTGGCCACTTTCCTACTGTAGTTCTTGTATTAACTCCTCAGTAGAAAGAGGGTTTAGAATTCAAAGTGACCTGAGCCTTTTAAGCGAAGAAGAAGTTATTGTATGTGGGATGATAACTGGAAAATTATACGAATATTATGGCTACATTTAATGAATTTGTGTGTCGATCCGTAGAATCCCGTACATGGGAATTCGGTATACTTTGTGAAGAATACCTGACTCGGCGGTATGTAGAATATTTGATTCTACGAAGGAATTCCATATACAGCATGGTGTATCTTCCTACGTGTTAGATCGCTTATCTGTCTTCAAGATAGATAAGCTCTTAGTTCAAGATCGGTCTGTCTGTATGTGACCGTCTGTCTGTACTTACACTAGTGAATTGCCTATAGCAAGTCTCGCGCCTTTTAGCGATTATATTCGCTAATTATCTCAATAGATAGAATGGCCTATGTCAGAACCCCAACACGGGTTCCAATCCACCTGGACAGCCCAGCAGGAATTCAAGTTCAAATCCGTCCAAGGAACCTAGTCAAATCCCAAGCGAGGACCCAAGTTCCAATCCATCAGAGCAACCCAGGTCAGCTCCAATTCATCAGAGAGTTCCTCCAAAATCCCATCTGAAATTCCCTTGCCAAGTCCTACCAAGATTTTCACTTTTGACAATATTGAGCATGACCCCACTGTATTATCCAAACCTATTCCTGATGGCTACGAAGGTTTCGATTGGGATATAAGGTTCGTTGTCCGCCATGATATGTATCCAGGCACTGTGTTTGAGGAAGGGATAGTGTCAGGGAAATATGCATTATTTAATGGTTTTGCGGAGCCAGCCTACATGTCGAGGAACAGCTTTTTTGGTACTTAGTCTCTATGTTCTAAGTGCGATGGAGGAATCTGGTAATGTCACTTTTGAAGGTTCTGATGATCGAGATTCTGTAATGATCACCGAAACCCATACAATGGGGCCCCACGATGGTGGTCCTCATCGCATTGAGCTGAACTTTCATGATATCCACAAATTCAAATTTACTCCTTACATAACCCAAAATCTAGTCATTGATGACTTGGTTGTTGTTGTCGGGATGCCAAGCAAGATTCCATGTGGAAGCCCCTCCACCTCCCAGAGTTCCTCGGAGGATCCCAGTGAGCTGGGGCAGTTGAAAATCACTTTTGAAGATGATTTCCTCACCAGCGAAGGTGGCATAGGGCTGATCCCCCCAAATTACCAAGGTTTCAATTGGGATAGTTGGGGCTATTCATACTACGTTGATGTCTCCTTGAAAGTGTCAAGGGACTTTGCATCATTTAATTGGAGTGGAGCTCCAACCTCCATGTCAAGGGGAGAAGATTTTTCGGTACTCCACCTCTATGCTCAATCTGCAGGTGTGGATTCTGGCAATGATATTACTTTTCAAGGTTTCAATGCACAAGATGATGTAATTGCCACCCACACCCACACAATGGGGCCCCGTGATGGAGGTCCTTATCTCATTGAGCTGACAGACTTTCGAGATATTCGCAAGTTCAAATTTACTTCTTCCAGATACGAGTAACTTGTAATTGATGACTTGGTTGTTGTTGTTTGATCTTGAATGAACCCAGAAACATCACATCAACCGAGATTACCTAACCCCATTTTTCTTGAACCTGTCTCAGATAGAGTCACCATTCGAATCGATCCTTATCAACATGAAACTGTCTTATGTCTCAAGTCAATGCTGTAGAACTTTTAAAGTAATAAATATGGCATCGTACATTATCGGAGGCAATGCAAAGTTTTCCATATTCATGATTACTTATTTTTAGAACATTTGTAAGCAACAACATTCCAATAACAGAGTGGGACGTATGCACATATGGCATCCATATCTACCTTGGTGGCGTTTCTTTTCCCCGCCCCCTCCTCGACTCGAAGCCAAAAGCCCTCCACCTCTTAATCATTTTTGAGCACGAGAAAAGCAGAGGACTGACCGACCGTCGGACCCGGCTCCCTCTCCATTGCCGAAGAATGCGATGATCCCGGTCATCAACAAGAGACCCCTCCTAAACTGAGATTCTCATGATTCGAGTTACGATACACATCAACGACGATGCACGTGTTGTCAGCATGTCGTTGTGATTCTTATCATTCCTTGCGATCGGTCCCGACACCACCAGGATACATTATTATCCATTCTTTTCCTTCGCCCCCCCCCACCCCCAATCCGACGCAACCACGACCCTCCCCACCGCCGTCACCTTGCCTCATCGTTGGGAAGGTACCTCTTTCGTTTCGAACCGCGTCGAAAAAAAAAAGATCTGCCAAAAGGTTGGACTTCTACGGCGTTGAGAGTGTGTGTTGTGTGTTTCCGATGATACGGACTGGTAGCGGTTTCTTTCCCCCACACCCCCTCCCTCCCCTCGACCCGAGGCGAAGGGCCCTCTAACCTCTTTCCATTATCATGGGAGCACGAGAGAAGCAGGGGGGCCGACCGACCAGCCGCCGGACCCGGCTCCCTCTCCTCTTTGACGTATATGATGCGCCCGGTCGTCGTCATCAAATTCCCGCTCTCCTTCGCCCGGTATTCGTCCCTTCGCCTTCCCATCTCCAACGCGACCAGTCACCTTGCCCTATCGTTGGGGCGGTCCCTCGAAATCAGAAATGGATAATTTCCCTCGCCCCACGCCCCCCCTCGACCCGAGGCGAAGGGCACTCAACCTCTCCATTATCGTGGAAGTCAAGAGGCAGTGGACCGACCAACCACCGGACCCGGCTCTCTTTCCTTTGACGAATGCGATGCGCCCGGTCGTCGTTGTCAACAGGAGACCTCCTCCTGCCTCCTTTTTTCCTTTTGTCTCATGGAATGAGGGAGGGACGGACGGTTTAAAAAGAGGGGCAAATTTGTCGACCCCCCGCCCCCTCGCCCCGCCACCCCGGCTCTATCTTCTGTCTCTACTCTCTACGAGGGGAGAGGGTGTCACCATGGCGGCGGAGGCTGGTGACTGGGGAGAGAGTGTGTAGAGGGATAAATGCTATAGCACTAATCACATCATGTCGCTCATGACCGAGAGCCTGCTACTTCACGCCCAATCTCTCCGCGAGAGTGGCATGAACGACGAGTCCATAAACGTGTTGTCCACGGTCATCTCCATGTGCGATGCCACGCACGACGTCTCGTCGGCATTGCCGTCGTACGGACGCGGTGATCGCGCGACGATGACGCGAACATCCATCGTCAATCGGCGAATGAGCGATATGTCGTCTCTCATCCTTGCCACCATGCTATTGCAGAGGGCTGGTAGGGGGAGAAGGGGGAGGACGTTGGACGGCGATGCTGGCGACGGACCTCGAATGGAGCGTGTGCCCGGGGGGTACTACGCGTCCATTGGATGCGACGCGCGCGATGCCGCACGCGACGACGACGACGAACGACGCGCCGATGTCCTACTGCGGAGGCTCGGACATCGCATTCGATTATCGGCATTGGCGTTCGGGTACGCGAATTGCTCATCGCCGACGTGCCTGCATCCATCGCCATCATCGCCGCCACCGCCACCGCCATCCCTCGTCCCATCCACCACCCCGTCCGATCCATCTCGCCCCGCACGTGATTGGAACGAGGTCACATCTGCCGCGCATGGTTTACCATCGTTGTCATCTTCATCCCCCTTGTCCACGTCCACCGACGTTGGATCACGACGCGCCCTCGACTCGGTACACTTCGTCGATGACGCGCTTCCTGCATCGATGTACCAGGCATTGAAATTCGCATTGCGACCGAGCTCGAGGTACTGGAACGAAATCTACCGCCGCGCGCACGGGAAGGGGAGGGATGACGATGGCGACTCCCCGACGAGGGAACGCGATGACGAAGACGACCACGACGCGGACGATGGCGATGAAGGAGGAGGAGCGACGCGTGGGAGGAAGAGGAGGAATACGAATACCGACGATGACGATGGGGACGACGATCATCATCATCGTTATCCCACCTTCGTCAGTCACAACATCCCCCTCCTGCCGCAGGCGGCGACGTGCGGAAACGACGCCCACGCGGCCCTGTCGGACGCGATGGGACGATCGAATTCGGTATTGGAACAGGCGGCGATCGTCATATCCCGACGTCACCTGACGCGGCGATTCCCCGAGATCGCGAATGCCACGAGCGTCGAGGTATGGTGTCATAAACGACCGAGGGATCACGGTGGTCACAGACTTCATTACGACATGGACGAGATCGCGCTTTGGGAGCGTAGGAGGAAGATGGCGGGGGGCGGAGGATCGAGGGCTAGACCGATGACCCACAGTCGTAATGACGACGACGAAGAGGGAAGCGATGGCATCCGCTGTCCCATCGTATCGTGCGTATTCACGATCTCCATCCCGGACGACATATGCCGCTCGTGCGGAGGCGTCGCGAATTCCGCGCCGACGATCGTGTGCGACCAATCGATACTAGCGAATTGCCGACGCCGTCGCGACGGGAGCATCCGCGGGGCGAGGATCGAGAACAACAACGTCGGGCGCCTCTGTTTCCCCCATCCGAATCGCCTCCTGGCGTTCGACGGATCGCTGCTCCACGGCGTATTGCCCGGGATGACGGCGCGGCGTTTCGTCCGCCCGTTGACGAAGGCGCCGTCGCGCGACGATGACAATGATCCATACTGGGAAGAGGATGGTGGAGGGAGCGACCACGACGACGACGACGACGACGACGACGAAGACGGCATCCTAATGGATGAGGCGAACGACGACGGCGAAAACCACAGAATCACCCTGATGATGGGCTTTTGGAAAGACGTCCGTACGACGATTACGACCGGAGACGACGCGTCGTCCTCCTCCGGTGCCGATGGCCGATCGACGATCGGACCCAACGTTCCCTATTCGCCTCGAGAGGGTACATGGACAGAGGAGTTCAAGCCGATCCCTGTTAGCGCTGATGATCTCGCCGGCATGGAGAGTAGGAGCGTGACGACCGACGAGACGATGAACGGTCTCGTCGACGTGATAGATCCGCTTTGGATTCCGATCGCCGATGACAATATCACGGAGGCGAAGTCCTTTGGCGAACACTCGCGCCTTGACGGCGATGATGGAATGCAGCGCTCTAGTCGATTCTTCTTGAAATCGATGGACCCGTTGGTTATCGATGACGAAGTGCTGTCCGGGACCTGAGAGCGTCATTGGCGATCCCTCTAGTTTCAGGTTGCCTAATTATTCTCGCGACTCGTCCTCGTCGGATGCAGCGTTGGCTGGCTATGTGAGACCTAAAGATGATGATTGCCACGAGGCCATTGCAAAAGATATGCCAAGAAGAGGCCTACGTTGAGCAGAGACGAGTTGCCACCACGACGAGCGTTTCGCATGCAAGCGCTTGATATCAATCAAAGCACTCTAAACGATTATGATATCATCTTCTTGCACAGTCTTGAGTGCGTGCGCACATGATTTATATTCAAGATCGGGTATAATACAGTGTTAGCTCTTACGTCTTAAATCACATGGGAATTCATGAGAGCAATGTATAATTGTTTACTGCGCATACGACATAATCAATAACATCATTAAGGTTCGTCCGATCTTACGCGCTATTTACAAAGCGTTGCGACGACTCCGTGGCGCTTCCCAATCCCCTCCGATGGCCGGGCACGAGAGACTGCGCTCCACCCTCGTTCGGCTTCAAAAAATTCCACGTTGCCATGTGAGTGCATCGGGCGCTCTCTAATCTTCGCCAACACGATTGAGTACGCTGTTTCGTCGTTGCGTGGCATGTGTGAGCATCAACTACGGCGGTAGAGTTGATGCGGACTTGGGAATTGGGTAATGTCATGTTACTTCATACATTAAATATTATGTTGTGAGCCTTCTAAGTAGCACCTTCGCTACTTGCGAAAAGTTCTAAAAATATGTCACACATCGTGAGCCAATCTCTTGACGTGCTGAAGTATGTCTATCAAAACCCTCATGAGTAGCTCGCGCATGCAATGATTCACCTTTCGATCAATCTCGATGGCATTTATTATTGCCATCAAGGCTACACTACTAGGAGGCTGCAAGGAGAGCTGATAATCTCGAACGCCCAACTCGGTTTGATATGCTAGTTCCTCTCGAATGGATTCCCAACTTCTGACATCCATGCCGGAGACATCAGCTTCTTGCACTTTAGATATCATCAGCTCGAGGATGGCGGAGCCTACTTGAAAAGCGGTGGGACGACACACCCTCCATGAAAGGCATTCTAGTATTGTACGTTCCATGGCTTCAATGTCCTCCTTCAAATAGATCCCTCGACTCAGCTCATTGTGACTTGCTCGTTTACCTTGACGGAAATATAGAAAGCGGACACGGCGAGGAGCTGGTACTTATTGCGATCATGAAGGATTTCATGGTGACTGAAAGATCCAATACTGGGCAGTCGACATGGATTGCTCATGAATCGATCGACTATGCTCATGGTCATCGCCACAGTCTCCCTATTAAGCTGACAAAGGTCGATTATGCTGTAGCACCAGTCAACGATCTTAGTTCGGTCGCCTTCCGTGATCCTTTGGCAGATGGGGGCAGTGAATTTATCGGGGGCATCGTTGCTGCTGTCATCATTGTAGAGATAATTACAGCAGGACTGGGCAACTTCTTGCTCCATCATTGTGTAGAGAGTTCCAATTGTTTGATGCATGATATTAGCAGATTTGTTCTCTGTGGCAATGGGCTGGTGCAAGCTGGTCAGTTAGCAAAATAAATGGAAATCGGCGCCACTGTTTTGTTAGCTGGTATTAGTACTATTATTTCAGAGAGCAATGATATTATGTGTGGACATCATTGCCATAATACGATGTGTGGATGGGATCGGATAATGTAACTTGTGATCTCTTTTTTGTTTTTTGTTTTTTGTTTTGTTAGGGTTTCAAAATCAAATTATTAGGGTTATTATTATTAAGAGGCACTTTTCATGACGGGTTTTTGCTGAACATATAATAGCGGCTACTATTGCCTAGAGACACCTATCTAGGTAGACCACTGGCACTACGACTTGGTGTTATTCACCGTGATCCTTCTGGATCATCCATGCGTTGTACCACATACGTCACTTTCATGCTTTGGGCATATCGAGGCTAATACCAGCACTAGTGTTAAATTAGGACACAACTCCTTTATCACCCACGCACAATTTTCGAGCTTCGGACCTGGCCAAAAGTTCAAACTGGACCATTGTTAGCGTTAATAGACAGTATTCTGTCGATTAAGGTGCGAAGATTTTTATCAATATTCGTACTATTCCTACAGTAGCCTCTACGGTATGTATCGAGAAACCTAC
>JALLBA010001153.1:0-11180 GCA_036939675.1 Cyclostephanos invisitatus
GAGGGGAAATGGCCGGAGATCGAGATCGACGACGAGGCGTCGACGGCCGCTCTTCCGTTGAAAAGGAGGCTTTCTTCTTCGGAATCGTCCTCCATAATGGGCATCGCCGTCGCCGCAATAGTTCCAACGTCGCCATCTGAGATTGACGACGAGGCATCGACTGACTCTCCGTCTAAAAAGCGGAAGAACATTGCAAGAACATCCTCCATGGGGGTCATCGCTGTTGCCGCTGCAACCACAGGGGGTATCTTTGCCGCAAGTCATGGTACTGGTGGCATCAGTGGAGCTGTCAGTGTGTCGAATACTGCTGCAAACATCAATAGGAATACAACAAACGGCGACAATAGTGGCATCCTCGTGGTTAAAGGGTGTGCATCAGAAGTAAATGGGACCTACAAGAGGAGAAAGGGTCCCTCAAAATACGAGAAAAGTGGGCTATGGAAGGGAAGGAAGGGAACATTTGAACTTTATTGCACGTACTTATCAGGGAGTCTCTGGATGATCGATTTCAATGATGGAAAGGGTCGGACTTGTTTGTACTCACAATCGACAGCCAGGGAAACGCCACCGTCTGATAATGACTGGATTAGGTTTGAATCGCCCACCCCCTCCAGCATACGGCAGACGAATGCACCTGCTGCTGCGGCTAGCACCACAGCTGGCAGCAGGCCTCCCTCTCGTGCTGACCCCCCCCACCTCCACCTCCCCCGCCGATGCCTGACTACTACCCTACCACAAGCATCACATCAAGTAACCCTCACGAATGCTACTTCATCAAACGGCGATGACAACGACTTCTTCAAGATTGTGGTGAATGGATGTAAATATGGAGTAGTTAATGGGACGTACAAGAGAAGGAATGGTTCTAAGGTTTACGTGAAAGGGGGTGTGTGGAAGGGGGAGCATGTCACGTTTGAAATGGATTGGAAGGGGGGTAATTCTGGTTGGAATATTTATATGAATCATGGTGGGACGACGAGGTGGATGGCTTGCGACCGTTCTCTTATCCTTGAATTTTTTTAATGTCTGTGGCGAAGGAGTAAGTTGCTGGCAAAAGAGAGCCGACTGCACCGACTACGTGCTATCAAAGCTGTCTCTATCATAGTGTAAACATGTGGCGGAAGGCGCACAAAGATGACGATTAGGGTAGTAGAGTGCTGATTGAATTCAATGTATAAATCATCTGATGATAACGAGACTTTAATTTACATTACCCATGTTTTCATCAATCGATTGTCCTTTTGCTCGTTTCGATTTCGGATAACTCATCCGATAAGTATAATACATCATTTATAGGACCTGCCTCGTTCCCCCCCCAATCTTCCCCTCCCAGTAACGATTGTTGTAAATCCATCGTACTCGAGGGGGGACTCGTACGACGATCGCCTGGTAATATATTTCGATTCTTGTAACCTCCGACCTCTCCGTCGGATTCGTATCGATTCGCTATGCTCTTTCCCACGCAGCACTTCCAGTACAAAACGACGCCGAGGAATAGGTAGCCGATGAGCATGACGATACCCTTCCATCCCAAGTTGGCGAGCATGAACCAATTCAGATATATTCCGAGGGCGGGCATGAACGGGACCAACGGCGTTCGGAACCGTCCACGACCTGGCGTTTCGTATCCGTCCCTACTGAGTAAGAATCGCGTGCTCGTATTCTCGTGACAGTACGCGGCGATGTAAAATGTCACCAGAAGCGCGAGGAATGCGAATGTCCCCGTCAACGAACATCGAATGACGCTCGTCGGGATGAAGGTAAAACACAGTCCCGACAGGAAGGGGAAAAGGTTCAGGAGTATCAAGATCCGACCGAGCGATAGCTCCCTCCTCACGGTCGCGACGGAGAATATGGTCGCGTCGTCGTCGACGTCCCAAACGCTCCCGAGGAACGATTCCGATGGACATTTGTACCGCACGGTCAGCATGCAGCTTTGAGGAATGTATTGTGAGAGTCGTGATGTGCTTTACGTCGAGTGCAAAATGGAATACGGAAGTTTTCAACCCGGAAATGTCGCTCACCTCGATGTCATCGAGAACAACAGGAGCGCGCCCGCGGCGACCAATTCGATCAGGTATTGGAACGGCACGAACGTCGCCATGACGACCGTTGCCAATCCGCAAAATCGAACGTTTGCGGATAGATTGCCGATCTGGTCCTCCTTCCTCCCGCGGCAGGACCACCTCCCCTCCGACGACGAGGAGAACGATAGCCTGCCGAAGAATTTCGGCACGATGCCATCCGCAGACATGGCGAACAATAAACGCGTCTGGGCCTGAATCGACGCCAGTACGACCAAAGGCAAGACGATTAATTCGCCGATAGCGGTCAACCACATCGCCCAAACCCAGCCGTTCGTACCGAACGCGTCGGGGAAGCCGCTGACTACGCTTATTTCTGTGTACGGCAACATGGACGTGAGTGCCAACGCCGCCAATACGTACAGGGCGCCGTCGATGAGTATGGTACAGACGACCGCTTTCGGCACGTCCCTCACCGGATGTTTCGCCTCACCCGCCTGATTGCAAATGCAATCGAATCCGGTATATGCGAATATAAGCAACGACGATGCCTCGAGTACGCCGTCGATTCCGAATTCGGTCGGTAAGAACGGACTCCAATTATCGAACGATGCCTCGGTATTCGGCAATATTCCCGACGACATCAATAAGCCGGCGATGATCATGAATAATACGAGTGACACCTTCATCGACGATACGATATTCGTTGTCAGTTTGCTCTCCTTTACACCCAGGAGCAGTATGAGGGTGCATACTAACGACACGATGCCCGCCAGCGGATTGACGTAATATCCCGGGTCCAACAATGCATGCATCCAATCGCTATCGTCGCCCCCGCCTCCTCCATCTCCCCGACCCTTCTCGATGAGATTGACGACCTTGTTCCCCCAACTCCTCGCAACGGCGCTCGCTCCCACGCCGTATTCCAAAGTCTGGCACATGCTCGATACTATAGCGTATATCTCCCCCAAGGATATGTAAGCGTAGGAATACGTGCTACCATCCACCGGGAAGTACGACGATAATTCCGCATACGGCAACGCGGACAACAACACGACGCATCCCGATATCAGATACGACAGCGACGACGAGGGTCCGGCGTAGGAATGGGCCGAGACTCCCCCGAGTACGAATACTCCGCCGCCCACGGTACAGCCCACGCCGAAGGCGATGAGGTCGAATAACGACATGTGACGCAATGGCGCTGTTCGTGTTCGACGGCGATTACCGTTACCCCGTCCCTCATCGCGATTCGACGGGTCGAAGGATGCGGTGGGGGGCGGTGTCGAATCGCGGGCGCCTCCGGTGGCGGTGACGGCGGCGGCGGCGGCGGCAGCGGTTGCGGAAGTCGAATCGTCGTCGTCGTGTTCTTGCAATATCGATATCGGGACGTACCTGCTATCCCCGTCGCCCAAATGGGCCTGCATGCGCACGAGTCGCAGCGGCTTGCGCGACAGTGCCGAATCGACGAAGGCCCTCATTCGTTGTGTATCGTCGTCTACCTTTTCCGCGGGGGGGTCCAGGCTTCGATGTGGTGGCTTGTTGTTGGTCGTTTCGCTCGTCTCCTCGCGGTCTCCTCCTCCCCACGCTCCACGCCCCCTTGATTATCTCACTAGAGAGGGGAGGAATTCTTCCCCGAGTTCGGTCGCGTTGTCGATTAATTGGCCGTCGTCGTCGTCGTCGTCGTCGTCGTCGTCGTCGTTGTCGTCGTCGTCGTCGCGGAAGTGTGGTCCAGAGCCCAGAGCTCGCGTCGCACAGAGAACGAAAGATTGCTTAAAGTCCGAAGAATGAGAAAGATTACGCGCGCCCTCGAAGAAATGGTATCTTGAGCAATCGTGAGCATAATACCGTACATATAGTATGGTACGAAAACGAGACAGCCTCCGTTCGCCACATTCCTCTCCTCCCACCATCCACCTCTCTCCATGGCATGCGCCGACGCCCCCAAAAAATCGAACGAATGATGGAACGGAATAAGAATAATGTCGGATATTTCCTCGCAGTAACCATTTTTGTCGCCATCTCCGCACTGCTGCTACCGCTCTTCCCCTACGCCACCACCCATGCCTACGTCATCCACCCCGGGAGGACGACGCGTTCATGTGGACGGACGACGACGATCCCCCCCCCCCCACGCGTATTCGGCAGCGCCGGGGGTCCATTGAAAGCGACGAAATCCTCTGCATCCCCCTCCGACACATCCCTAACGCCGATACCCCGCGGAATATCCCCGTTCGAAAAATCCCTCTCGAGGAGCATCGACGTGCAATCCGAATTCCGTAACGTCGCGAAGCGCGCGTTGGACGCGGCGTTGCGCGACGGACTCCGGAGGATCGAGATTGAATTCCCACCGTTGCTAGGGGGCAGCAAGTCCAAGTCCCAATTCGACGATTTCGATAACGTGCAGGAATTGAATGCGAATAAGGAATGGACGATGCTATTCGCGCCGAAATTCCTGGGGGATGCGATGTACCAGAAGGGTAGGACGTGGTTGATATTCCCGGATCTGAAGGAATGCGAATTGGCAAAGGGGGAATGGACCGGACGTCGGTATACCGAGGCCACGTTCACGACGATCGAGGCGGCGACGGATCGACTGGCGTCGTTATCGGGGGGGACGGTCGGGGGGGGGTACGACGCGCCGTGGGGGAGCGGTCTCGTGTCGGGACTGTCGAAGATCATGGGAGGCGCCAACGGCGATGCCGGATTGCTCGGGGATGTTAAATCGCTGGATCCGATAATCGACGGTGCGAATTACCCGGCGACATTGTGGCTCGTGATACAGCCGGGCAACGGCGGACCGGTGGAGGATTGGGTGAATTGCGAGAAGATGCACGACGCGTCGCCGGGTACCCCCATGGTCATCGTCAACGGGGCGTTGGACAAGGTCCGGGGGGGGTTCTATCCGGCGATATTCTTCCCGAAACTAGCGAGGACCGTGGATCGATTTTACGACAAGTTCGATACCGCATTCTACATCAAGCCGATATCCGACAAGGGCGTATACGGTTGGTTGTATCGGGTGTATCCGGAACCGTGGCAGGTCGTATACGAGGACGTGAGGCCGGGGAAGGATGGCAATCCAGGTGAGTTTTTTTTTTTTTTCGGACCAAAAAAATATGATGGATATCGCATCATCGTCCACTGTCATGAAGCTGAGGCGTGTTTTGATCTTCTTCGCGTGTCCGCACAGAGGTTAAATATGTGACGGTCGGAGTGTCGGACAAGAGACCAGCGTACGCGGATGTAGTATCGCTATTGGTCAGGGCCAATCAAAACGGCAAATGATGACATTGCATCATCTTCGTCCGGAATTTCATTTGACCCGACATACGTCGATGGGACCCGTGACAGTGCTTGAACGGCGCAGTCGGTCCACGTCGTTGTTGGTGATGTTACTCTTATTTTTCAAGCGATTATAAAATACTATGCCCTTAGCTAAAAAGTAAAGCTTACGTTTCTTCTTGCGAACCATGATAACACTTGACATCTCCGCGACGTTACCGGCCTACCATAATGAGTCGGGGACAAACGACGTTACCGACCGACCATAATGAGTCGGGGACAAACGACGCCGTGCCGACGTCAGCGCTGATGCAGGCTCAGAAGGAAAGTCACTCAATTTGGTAGGCGTATTCACATCTGTGATGGGACAACGATGCGAATGGATGAGGCGCGGGAGCCTTTCTCATCTGTAAACCAGCCATTTTCCGGCGGCGTTTCACTTTGAGTTGAATTTCAAAGTAAAGTTTCCCTCTTAGCTCCATAACGAACCGACATCTTCCAACTACCCACTTCACGATCTTGTTCAATTTCAAATACTACTCCCCACCTTCCACTTCTCTTGTAAACTGGGGAACCGACGCTCCTCTTGATGATCCCATTCACTTCTGGAAGATCACACCCTTCAACTACAACCTCAACGATACCAATAATATCACTTTTCGCGGTAGACGTCAACGATGTGGGAGGGCTGTTGTTGTTGCCCTTCTTCTTGCCCTTCTTCTTGAATCCCTTACCCACGCGGCTCTTGAGGACGCTAATCTCGGACAATATCCTCTCCTCTCGTCCTTTTCTTCTTTGCCTGTAGGTCGGCCTTGGCGCAGACCTTGATCTCTTCGAGGTCGGCGCATGTTGCATCAAATGCGCCCTCATGGCGCTGTATTCCGTGGTCAGGAATTGAAGTTGGATCTCGGCCTCGGTACTCTGCGACGATTCGAGCTCGCGATAATCCCTCTCTAGCTCGTCGTAATTGCGAACCAGCATATCGTTCTCTGTTTGGGTGGCGTATACGTCGGACTCGAGGGATACCTTAACTATGCGTATCAATTCGATCTCGTCGTCCATATTCTTCAGCTCCCGGCAAAGAAGCTCGCTCATAGAATCATTCGTTCCACCCCAACTCGTCGCGACCATCACCTGGAGTGTGAGTCTTTTATTCTGCTCCTCCAGAGCCTCGAGCCTCATTTCGAGCTCGCGGTATCGTTTGTCAGCGTCGACATTCTCTTGCTGATTTTTCGCAATCCCAGCGCACAGCCTCTCGCGCTCCCTGACCCATGCGTCCTCCTTCTGGCGCATCTTCGCCTTGAGGACAGTATTGGACATGCTTAGCTCCATCGTCTCCCGCTCGAGGCTCTTAATCAGGCGCTGCATGGCTTGATGGGTGATAGGTCGGACGGCTGAGTATGCTGCTCCTGCTCCGCCAAAGCTGGTAAGCGTACACTATTTTTCCGCCAGGAAAGCTCTAGGTAATAGATGACTCATAAGATATAAAATTACTTCTGTTGTTGTCGATTTCATTAATAGAGAGAAATGGCCCATGAATCATTCAAAGAAAGGATCATCATAAATCATAACATATGATAAACATATGTGCAAAAATAGGCTTCGCCTTTTCTTCCGGCGTAAACCTGCGACGAATGTCCGACGAAAGTGCCGATCGGCGCACCTCGGCGATCCCACGGTCAAACTTTTTCATTATTTCATGCAAATCATCCGGCCGATCTCCCCTTCCCCGCCCCCTTTGCTTTTGGATTTCCCTCGCGCCGATTCGCGCACACGCCGTCCCCGAAGAAAAAGGGGAATCAGTTTCACGCACACTCCATGTTCAACTTGGCATCCGCGCCGCTCCGCTTCAGTTCGTCCAGGTCGATACCCGTCGTTCCCAGCGGAGATTTGTCCACCAGGTCTATCAGCACCTTATCGTGCGCCCCCTTGAGCAATATCGGACTGGTGTAGGTGACGATCCCCCCTAAATATTTTGAAGTTTTTGGAGAGATGAGGGTCGGAAAAAGGGTGGATAATACACACGATGAAAAAATATATAATGAATCACTACTCACGTTTCTTCGCGGCCTTGAGAGTCGCGGCCAATCCCTCGTAATGCTGCTGGACGGTCTCATCGTCGAATAGCTCACCGAATGGCACCTGCGGTATCGTCGGATCGCCCACGCGCCATATGTCCTTGACCAATTGACGCAGCTCGCAATTGAGACGCTCCTGCGCGCACACACGATATTATACAAACGAATGATGATGGCGATTATGAGTTTTTTTTTCGCCTCCGTAACAAAATAAGCGCCCACAACGCACCTCCACCTCGTTAACTCTGCTACCGGAATGGCGGGACATCGCGCGCTGCCTAAATATTCCCCTCCCTTATATGTATCGATCCCTCCTCTACTTATTATTTGCTTATCCTCTGCTTCGATGTTGATATCCGCACTCCGCCGTCGGAACGAGCGTCATCGTAGTTTTGATGGTGTCCTGTGTGAAGCTGGATCCATCATCCGGACTTTACAATAATACTTCGGAGAGAGGCAGAAGAAGTGCAGGCTGTATCGTTTTCGTACGATACGGATTCGGCTGACGAATGCTCACGATACCATTTCCACAAGGGCGCGCGTAATCTCTTTTTGTGGTCCGCCTCCCTCAAGGACTTTCTCTTTTGACGCAGACGATGAACGACGAAGTGTCTACTACGCTCTCTCCTCACAGAATCGGCACGACTTTCGCCACCCACGAGAGTAAACGTCGATCAACGCCGCGGTACAGCCGCGGTAGCAGCATCTTCTGATCTTGCGATTCTCGATTTCATCGCGGTGAACGCCGGAGTCGGAGTGACGAAAGTCGTGAGTTGTTTTCTTTTTTTCCTCGACGACGAAGGAGGTCAAGTTTTCGACGCCGGTGATACCTCGCCCGCCCGAAAGACTGCACGTGTGAATTCGATCGATGATGAGATATGCCATAATTAGATGGCGAAGGACGTCGGTATGATCCCCCCAATCCACGCCCATCTCCATTACCCGTGTGTCCCTTCGTGTGTGTCGGTCGGGGGGGGGCTGCTCGTTCACCGCCCTCGCGCGTCGCGGTAGGTCAATAGGGGTCATCGCGACGTGACACTAACCCTAACTTGGATATATTCGAGAATGAGAGGATGTTCTACTCTCCTCTCTCCCCGAATTCATCGATTCGAGGGGAGGGCGATGAGATGACCCGATCGTTCTTCGAAGAAAAAAACTATACCCGGTCGAAATTTAACCGTTTCGGTCCGGAAGGCCCTTCTATCGTTTTCTTTTTTCCCCTCCCCCGTTCGTTTCATCGAGCGGTATAAGGGAGAGAGATCTCGCTGGGGGGGCGCATCTCTCGTGTCTTTGTCACACGGCGGCGGGCATCGCCCCCCCCCACCTGCGATCTGCGGGGATTGCGATTTTGGGGATGCGGATCGAGGAATTGTTTCGAAAATGTGAATGAAACGACGCCAAGTCGATGCATTTTTCGGTACATCGACGATCGGACCCCCATCCCCTCCTCCTGCCTCCGCCCGACGCTATTTCCACTGGACGATCGACCCCGAATCTCAGCGTCGCGGGGCTTGGCATCCCGGGATCCCCCCGCGACGGCGATTTTCGCGATTTTGGCAGTCGTCCAAGGGCCACGCTGCCCGAAACACTTTTTTCTTTCATGGCATCGGCAGTCGTGGGTGGGGGGGAGTTGGGGAGACGGCAGTTGATGTTTTTCCTCGCGGTTGTGGAGGGGGGGATCCGGGAAAGGGGCCGATGGTTTTTTTTTGCTTAGCGAAAAGACGCCGGATTTCACTTTCCCGAAAGCACTGAGATCGACAATAAAAGAATGCTCTATTAAATTCTTGAATGGACGGGCGAATGGTTGGCCGAGGACGACGGGTCCCGTGGTCGTTTTTTGTGATCGACGTCCCATTTCATGTTCTTACGTTTCTACGCATTCAAATAGTCGACTTCGCAATCCCCACCATTTCCGCTTTTTCGTTCCTCCAACCTCCCCCCACCCCTCACTAACCACCCTTCTGAAGAGGTGGGTTCGGGATGATGTTTTGTCCGTCTTGCGAGGAGGATAGCCCGTGGGGGACCATGTGCCTAGTTTGCGGTGACGTACTCACCTCGCGACCGATTGCTGGCGCGGATGACACAAATCAAGGACGGCGATCTTCGCCTCCCTCACGTGAACGACGGGACGACGACGAAACCGCCATCATGATGGCAATGTTGGCAACGTCGACGGAACACTCCCTCTCGACTCGGCTGCTGCAGGGGAGTACTAACGGAGGAGTACTGGGACGCGTTGACTTTGATGACCTCTCTGGGATGTCGCTTCCGCCGGATGCGCTTGATCCGCAGGCGGGGACGGCGCGGTCCCGACCGGCTTCCCGTAGGGCCCTCGACGGATTGAAGCGTACCGTCCTCGCTCCCGAGAGTGCGGAATTATTCGAAGCGCGGGTGAGCCTGTTCGAACCGCGCAGTTTCGCCGACTCGTCGTGGTCGTGCGCGCTGTCGAGTGCTTCCGTGACTCTGAACGCCGTCCCGGGAGAATTCGTCTACGCAGAGCGTGGTCCTCAATGCGAATCACTCCCGATGCCGCGCACGGCAGCAATTGTCGTGTGTTCTCCCCGAACCGTGAAAGGAGGCGTGCTCTCGGCCCGGACGTTGTCAGAGATTGCGTCTCTTCGGCGACGCCGAGTGCCGTTCGTTGCGTACGTGGAACGAGGAGATGGCGTGACGTTCGTGCAGAAGGCATTGGCGTGTCAGCGCGCGGGTGAAACGACCACGGCGAATAATGAAACGCTGTGCGTCGGAGTAATCGTTGGAAACGCGACTTCGGGGAAAGAAATTTGGCCGTATGTCATGCAAGATACGAAAGAGGAGGTTAAAAGGTTTGGTCTTAAGGTGCCCGTCGTGATGGTTCGACGTGATGATGGCATCCGCATAGTTCGATGGTCGTTGTCGCCGAATGATGCCGAGGTTGATATCAACGGTGACACACAAACTTACGCACCGTGCCATATAAGCATTCTTTCGAAGGAGGCGAATTCTCACACCTGTCCCGTCTGCACAGATTCATATGTGCCCGGCGATACGATAGTTCGCCTTCCGCTGTGTGGACACGTTTTCCACGAAGCATGTGCCTTGACGTGGCTGATGAAGCACAACACGTGTCCTTACTGCAGAAGAGAACTCCCCACCGATGATGATGATTACGAACGGGAGAGGCGAAGGAGGGAGGCTGACAGCGAAAGAAATGACACCGTTCGCGCTGTTAACGGCCATGACTTTTATGGATAAATTGCATCGAGTGTATGGTAGTAACATTCTAATCAACAAACTTTATAGCACCCTCCGGGTAATTGCTGGCGTATCTAGAAGACGAGATCCCGAATTATTGGGTGGATATCATGTCAGAGTGTGTCAAATGAGTAACAGCAAGAACAATACTGTTCTACACTAAATGTTGGAAACACATGAATTATCAATTGAGCAATGAGGGTTGGGAGAAAATAAAAAATGTCTAAATTTTTTATGTATGATCATTTATAATGCATCCACTTCCTAGCTCCAAAAGAACCATCCTCGGGCGATTACGACGAGAAATGCTCAAGGATTCCCTTGCCATCCACGGCCTCCTGCGCTAGGAAGCCAGCGGCGGCGAGCATGGCTAGTCGACCGTTCTGCAATTCCTTCGTGATCATGATGTCCAACTCCTCGGGATCCTCGGGCTTGAGGCCGAGGGGATCGAATCCGATGTCACCGGGGTAGTAGTCATCGCGCAAGAGTCCCGGTTGGTCGTACGCGGCATTGGCCGGGTCGACCCATCCGATCTGCGCGCGCTGCGCCTCGGCGGCAC
>JALLBA010001154.1:0-11178 GCA_036939675.1 Cyclostephanos invisitatus
CATGACGACTGGCCGTCGTCTCACACATCAGCGATTGGCTACTTGGCGAATCGCGGCATTTAGCGAGATAGATTCCCGCCAATATGCTATGGCCTATGACAGCCCATGTCGTCAAACTTTTGATAATACTCCATCCTCGTTCCAGCCGTCATCATCAGGGAAGAGTCCTAACAGGTCGAGGAACTCATCCTCGGCATCGAAGTAGATCGATTGGTCAGGTTCGGCTTCCATGGTCGGAGCTTTTCTCTCGAGGCGAGGGACAAAAAGGAGGGAAGAGTCTTCCCTTGGAGGAGTTCGGGAAGGGTTTCAAATTCAAAAAAATTCCTTGAGCCACAAACAACACACATTCCATCGCCATCATTGTCCTCTCCTTTCCCACCCTCGTGTTTACCCTCGCCCACGATCCCCATACCCAATTGCTGATTGAAGTCGCAATCGTGCAGAGTTCCATCCCATCCCATTTCAAGAGTAATAAACGTTACGTTATCGTAGTGTTACTCATATTTGATAACGTTATCACCACTTGACAGAATGTTGAACAAACACAAATCATAAAAATTATCATAGGTTTACGAAAGTGGGGACAACGAATTATAACTCTCTGGGGGGAAAGGTAACTTCTGCCATGCGGTAGCGTCAAACGTCATCTGTCATCGACGGCATGATCAGTTGCTGATCTTCGTAACTGCCTTGAAGCAGATATGTAAAAGGAATCTTGAATCGCGTGAATGCCACGATCATATTCCACCACAAGGTGGCATTAATCCCGCAACCCTCCCGAAATTTGGGATCAATGATTCCATCTATTTTTACCGGTTCAATATCTCCAATGTCAGCACATAAGACTTTGGCAGCCTTGCTACCAGCTGCATTGTTGGTGAGGCTTCGTATTTCGCGAAGTATGACCCAAGGTGAAAGGTAATCACAGTAGAGAGGGGTTCCTTTTCCTTGAGATCCCTCAAATGATTCCAAGTTACACGATACTGAAAATTTGGGGATGAATCTGTATTTGCACGATGGACACATGGTCGTATAATCCTTCGTTTGACAGGGTTTCCACCCTGAAATGACACAATCCTGATCTAGCACAAATGAGCACTTAGGACAGGTATCACTGTCCGTGTCTACAATTATTCCAGGATAAAGGTCCTCGAGGATGCAATGGCTAAGCGCCAAATGAATCGCGATGTCATCTGTTACACGTAGTCTGTCTTTCTTTGTGAAGTTATGATCTGAAAGCCGCTTCATTTGCTTTCCTTTTGCGATCTTGAACGCACGTCTATTCGCCGCGATTGTTGATGTCATTGCGTACTGAAACTCAGTGAAAAGTTTCGAGCCGCTTTTTTTCATGGATTTCAAAGAACGCTCGGCCTCCACTTGCAATCGGACCGCGGGATGGGTCGATTTGACCGCTTGTGAAGAATCTTGCGATGAATTAAGGACGGAGGAAGCAGCAGATGGATTTGACATGATCGTTGAAAGTTCAGAAGAGGTGTCCATCGTTTTCCGCTGAGTGGGCATCTCTTCAATTTCAGCGTTGCGAAAGGCCTTCATATACTCATAGTAGACCTCGGGGTCGACTGCTAGTCCGTCTTGAGTCATCATTTCCATCAATTTCTGAGCCCTGTGCGCAATGCCGCATCGACCGCATGCCTCAATCAACGTCTTGTACATGATTGATTCAGATGGTAGTTTTCTCTTGCGCATCATGATTAATGTGTTGTACCCAAGATCAATCTGGGCCTTGGCGATGGCACGAGCTTTCTCGATGACAGCTGCCAACTCCTCTAGATCAGAACTTGTACCCGATAGCTCCGGATGTTCAGTCACACCTGCCGATCTCGCCCATGGATTGCCAATAAAAATTGGAGTATCCAAAACTTTCCTCACGTCTGTGCAAAGGTTAATGCAGTCAGGATTACAGACATCATGAGCGGGGGCATCGTCGTGTATTGTGTCCACTAACTCTGGTGGGTCTGGCTTCTTCGGTGGATGAAATGTAAAATCATAAGCGGGGGCATCGCTGTGTATCGTCTCCATTGACTCTGGTGAATCTGGCTTCGTCAGTGGATGAAATGTGGAGTGCAGTGATTGAAAGTTTTCTCCAGCCATCCACGGTGGGTTTACTTTTGGATTCCACGGACCATCTGAGTTGGACGATTCTGATGAGGCATCTGGGTTGTGATCGAGCAAGTTTTCAGAGAGTGCCGTGTTTTGTTGAACAAGAAGGGACCATTCTTTGCCAATGGTATATGTGAAAGTAGTAAAAAACAATACGAAGGTGGTCGCTTCGGGAGAAGGATTATTACTCCCGGCCAATCTTCGAGTCGCCGTAGACGTCCCCTGACCGTTGAGCATTGCTGTCAACGCCAATCTTCGATCAAATTCAGCAGTAATGATTTTCGGGGTAGGCCTCGGCGTGCCGTAGAGACACTGGTCAAATGATTCAGGCCACGTAGGGTAAGTATATGACCCTTTCTTCATATCGTACGTGACATCAAACCTTGACCGAGGGGGCAAATTCGCCCTGTTAGGAGGAATCGCATCAATCTGTTTTAGATTTCGATGGGCGTTAGCACTATGGAGGAATGGCGTTTCCTTCTTCTTCAAGTTGAGCTTGCTTCTGTTTCGCTTTGCGTCAATACTTTGGTCGAAGAAGGTTACATCGGGTGCCTTACACGCATTGTACATACGCCGCGTGACAAAGTCGTCGAACTGTTGTGTGCCAATCAGCTCCTCCAGAAAAGGCTGAAATTCTGGCAACTGAGAGTTGACAAATTCGACAGCGCGGAATCGCCCACCATATTCTGAACCAGAGCCACGCCATGTGGATTGCTGATTTTTTGGCACTGATGGCATGAATTTGCGATAATCCTTCAACATGGATACATAGAATCGAAGGAATGCTTCTTGCACTGCATCCCAACGACTTTGACCAGCATCCGAACCAGTTGCAGTGTGAGAGTATACCAAACTCATGGAGTCGGGCGCATGAGCTTGAACAAATGCCTCATCCATCGTGCAGATTTTTTCATCCCACACTGAATCTGCCGTGCCTAGCAAAGTATCCAAGAGGTTTTCGTCGCCACTAAGACGAGCTTCTTCTACGTCCGCTGTCTTCAAACCCCTGGCTTTCCAGAATACATCGCCCGCGTGCTTTTCTAGCGTCTCTTCTAATTTCATCTTCCGTCGTTGTGGGATTATGGGTAACTCAGGGGTACGGTCTCCCATGGTGATAACATTTCGATCCAAATCCACAACAACAGTTTCATCGGAAATATCACCGACTGCGAACGGAAAATTCTCCCGACTTATGCCAATCAGGTATGGCATGGGAGCATCGAGCATTGGAGTCAAAAAGCGTGGTAGACTGAATCAATTTGGAGTTTTGTCCGTCGAAATGAATGTTTTAGCATGTTGGAAGACGAATAAGTCCTGCAAATAAGCTATAGAAACAAGCATGCTCACCATGGGATGTAAAGATGGGACCATCGTAGTGGAAAAAGCATTGAACCCAAGATCTCGGCACAGACGGTCAACAGACTCAGCTGACTAGATACGAGCAACACCTTCCTTTCGCATGCCAATGTATACCACACGAATAAAACATTACCGATGTCCAAGCATTCAAAGAGCAAACCGTAGGGCAAGCTCACGTACGGTATGGGTTGATCTGCGGGTGGCGCCCAAAAGCCGATCTTGGAATCGAGGATCGACACGTTCACCTGAAATGACCCCGGCGGGGGGGCCGGTACTTCCGAACAGATGTTGAGGATGTACCGCTCGAGCGGCGCGGTCATCAAGTTCGTCGTGGTCGCCAGCCTGTACAGTTGGGTGAGATACGTTCGGAAGGCGCTCAGATACGGCCACGTCGAGAGCAGGCACAACACGCGCGGTGCGTAATATTTTTGCCTTTCGGCGCGGCGAGTCGACCGCAATGCCTCGCGAGAGTCGTTGACTGTGCACTCGACGTATCCGCGTTCCTGCCCCCCCCTCCGTGAGGGGGGCGGATCATCCTTCTCGCCGCTCACGATCCCTACTTCGGAATGGAGCGTCACCTCCTCGTGCACCGTGAGGCACGTTCCGTACATCTTCCCGCCCCTCGAGTCCGTCAATACGAAGTAATGTACGGTCGGCAACTTGTATTCGCGCAACGGCGATATGAGGTCTCCCTGGGGATAGCAAAACTTCGTTATCATGGGATTCAACGGCTGGTCCGGACGGTCGATCGGCGGATACTGCGCCGTGACGATCGGCTCCAATAAGCAATCGGCGGGTCCATCGTCGTACTTTCGATTACAATCGTCGACGTCGTGGCCGATGCGTATATTTTCCGATGCACCCCGCGACGACGACGCGGTCTTCCTACCCGGCAGGGGCGCGATTCGCGGCGTCGCGAGTCTTTCCGATATCGGCGACATCTGTACCTTCGGCGGTGCCGCGGGCGGCGCCGGGGAGGGGGTGTAGTCCGGCGAAGTTTTGCGCGCCGATGGTCGAAACGTCGATCCTTCGACGTTGTCGTACGTCGGTCGCTCGATGGTGGTTCTGGACGTGCCGCCATCGAGGGAGAAATGCGAATCCACCGACGAACAGGATTGGTCGTCGTCATTTTTTTTTTCGTGACTCCCTCCCTCCTCCTTGGATGACGCCCACGACATGGTCTTCAATTTCGACAGCGTTTTATCCAGTTTCATGCCCTCCAATTTTTTCTCCAGGCTCTTGAATCCCGACACATTCATTATCGTACCTTCTTGATTTTTCCCCTTTCCGTCATTCGTGGAATTCGCGGCAGCGCCGACGTTGCCGTCGCTGAGGAACCTACCCAGATGTGCCCTCCTCACGTCCATCCGCGCCGCCACCTGCGTGGATTGATGACGCCTGAGTGGGAGGGTCTTTCTCGACTTTCCTCCCCCCCCCTCATTATTCGTCCTCGGATGTAACTTCTCGGATTCGTTCGTCTTCCTGAGCTTTGGCACGCTCGACACGACGACGAAGTACTCCACCAACCTCCTGCTAATCTCCATCGAACCGGTGTCGTCGAAGGATTTCGACACGTCCCCCCCGACGACGCCGTCGCCCCTGGACACATTATTCTTCCGCCGCTGCCTCGCGTCTCCATTTTTCCGTGTCGTCGCATCCGCCTTGTCGTCGCCGGCATTTTCGATGTCATTGCCGCCGGACCGAGGCGCATCCTCGAACGATGCCCGTGGGGTGTAAATTGAATCATCTCCCCCCGATGACGACGATGCTATGACCTTCTCCCTCATGATTCCGGGGGGGGGGGCGTCCTCGTACGCTCCTACGTCCTCCCCGTCCGCGCTCTTCCCGTCGATGACGACGAGGATTGTCCTCACGGGGGGGGCGCCGTGGTACACGACTTCGATTCCGAGAATTTGATGATCAGAAGCGTCGTCCTGTATTGACATTTCCCATCCGATGGTACATTCGCGCACAGTGTATAATTTGGGACGCGCATCCCTGGAGCAACGATTGATATTGTGCGGCCCGCGCCCCTCTAGCTGCCGCCTGCCTGGTTATGATGTTGTAGTCGGGTCGGCGTGTTTGAAACCAGAGCTCGGAGGTTTTTCGGATGGAGCCCTTCTTGGAGAAAGTCGGCACAGCTTTTTGCAGCGTGCTACATACGCAAGTAGAGAGAGAGGAGTACGATATCTATGAACTCGAGTATCAAGAGAGATAATTGCATGTAAGATGCGATGACGAAGCTTGAAGCCACTCCTTGAGTCTTGTGATATCCCCACTCACACGACTGCGATTGAAAGAAGTGACTTCCGCCTTCCCGCGGCGCGGGCCGAATCGACGCCTCGCCCTCGCTCAGTCCCCTCGTCCCTCGAAATCATCGGTGGTGTCGTTCCCCCCGCTCGATGCGAATATTGCCCTCTCTCTAGAGAAAGATTCGATAGTTGTCATTCGCTCTCCCTGCGCTTTTAGCCATCCCGTCGCTCGGCGTCCAGAACAGAGGCGCGGAACCTCGCCAGTCTTCCTCCAGAGAACTCGTTGAATATCTTTGTTTCCCATTTCATCGGTCCGACCACCCATCTTTCCTCTAGATGATACCACGACGAATTGCATCCCCACTACTGTCGCGATGAGTCCTCGGGGTCGCACCATATACAACAACAACAGCTCGATCCAACCGCAATATCGCGCCGGTCCCACGCAACAAGATGTGGGACAAGGCGGATCATCGTCGACAAGACGGTTGATGGGCACGCGCCGTCGTCGTTCATTCCGCGAATCCTCCTCGGGGGGGGGGGGAGGAGGAGATGATGCGATGATCCCGGGATACGATTCGTTCGTCGATATCAACGGCTTCCCCACGTCGTCATCCTCGTCCCCCACGTCGCGCGCCGGGTTCGGTTGGACGATGGGTGGCGTCGATGGCATGTCTCCGTCCGGCATCGGAAGGGGTGGCGGCAATCCATCCACCGCGTCCGGGGGGTGGTTGGTCGAAGACTACGACGATCACGGCGCACGGGCGGTGGATTGGCCGGTGGAGGAGGAGGAGGAGGAGGAGGAGGAGGAGGGACCGACGGATTTTTCGCCATTGTATCATCGCGATAACAATACGACGACGATGACGACGATGACGACGACGACTGCGGCTTTCCATCCTCCTCCTCATTCGCAGGCCTCCGTCGCATCATCCGCCGGGAGGGATCAGAGTATATTTCGACGCGCGAGGGCATCGTCGGGATCGACGAGCGCCCCCTCGTTCGGCGGCGGAGGGGGTGGCGGTGGCGGTGGCGGTGGCGGTGGCGTCGGTCACGGCGGCGGCGGCGAGGAGGGGAGGCCATCCCCCAACAACGCCGTTCGGGGGGGAGGAGGGACGATGTTCGAATCGTTCGATTTCGGCGGCGGCAGCGGGAGGGTCGAACGCGGTCCGTCCATTCCGAATGACATCGCCGAGGCCGCAGTTGCCGTACGCGCGGGATCGGGCACCGTTCCTTCCATCGGCACGCGCGGCGGAATTGCGCGCGATGGTCGAAGGGACGTCTCGGTCGCGGGCGATACCGGTCGGGGGGACGTCCCGAGCGACCGACGGCGCGTCATTCGCGATAATCGTGTCGATGAGTCTCCCGGGGACGATTCCCGTACCATGGGAATCAACGGGACGTATGCGAATTCGTCTGTGGTATCATCCGAGCAACAGACCGGTGTTGTGAGTAAATTGGTGACAATGTTCGCCTCGAAGGCTAAGGAGCACGGCAGTAGTAAGCGAGGCGTTTCTTCATCGTCGATAGTACCGAAGCCGACGATCGATGCGACGACGAATTTCGGATTTCATAATTCGGGGGGCAAACCGGTGACCAGCAACGGGGTTCAATTTCATAAATCGGTGACGACGAAGCAATCGTCATCGCAAGCCGGCGCTCAGTCATCCCCTACGCTTACAATGACGACGAATAATAATGGGCCCATACCGGCAATCTCCCCGGCACGATCCAACACACAATCCAGCGCATCCGGCGATTCCTCGTCGTACGTTCCGACCGGATGGCCCGGCACCCTCGATAAGCGCGGTAGAACGTTCGTGATGCCATCGAGCTATAGCGAGAGCGAGGATGGCTCCCTGGCGTCGCCCCAACGATTGAGCGGCAACGGGAACATGGGAGGAGGGAGCAAGGCCCAACCGCATGACACGGGCCCGATGGAGCGAGTGGGCAATGTCGAAACGCCCCCACGTGATTTTCGCGGCAATGGTCCGACACGACTACGGCAACAAATATCGCATTCGCGCGAGGACCAGTGGGGTTTCACGACCGCGGTATCGTGCGATGAAGATTGGCTGAAGGGTTCCGTGGTCGATGGCATGTCCATTTATGATGGGGATCAAAGTCACAGTCTCGACAATTTCGACATGACCTGCAGAAACGAAAGAGATGTTGGACCTATTGACGTTGATGAGGAAGTTCAGCGTTTCTTCGAAAGTGGATGGGGGCTGCTACCGCTGGCAAATATTTCTGGAATCAAGACTGCCGCCGATTGCCAATTGGAAGAATCCTTGAAGATGGCGAATAATTCTTCACCACGTGCACGCCACAACTCATCAAACGGAGGGTCTTTCTCCTTTCGTGCACCTTCAATCGCCAATTTAATCTCGGACGAAGAATCCAAACTACTTGGGATCGACGTGAGTGGGAGCGAGATGCGCGTCCGAGCCTCGGGTAAACGGCTGTCGAGTCCAAAGGTTTACAATGATGAGGAAGTAGACTTCGACTCCGCATTCAACGTACATATCAATTCATACCTACCGAAAAGGCTTCAACAAACGAATGGTCCGCAGCATCTATCGGAAGAGTTACTTCGAATGAAGGACAGTCAGAGTGCATCTCCTAGAGAGGGGGGATCTCTCATGTTGAGGGGTTATCGTGGCTTCATCGACAAGACTAAAGATGTGCCGAATCTCATGGACGATGTAGAATCAGAGGCAAGTCCATCGAGTACTTACACAAGGCAGCACGCGAGCGTGGGTCTGGAATTATCCACTGCTCGAGGGGTTGCCAGTGGGCGTCGATCGTCTTCGGCGGAATCCGAATCTGATGTATTTGATGGTGTACAACAAGAGCCCTTTTTCCCATCAGGAACGGAGGTGTTGAGCGAGCATCCTGATTCTCCCAAGCGACAACATCGACATACGCTCTGGAAAAACGAGGATGTATTACAGCCTTTCGGGGAAAAACATTTACCGTATTCCACCCAATTCAATCCATTTAACCCAAATTGTGGATCTCAGCAGCTAAACAAAAACGCGAGGCCTCGGTCAGATGTGGAATTTATGGACCCGTCACTCAACATATCTGCTGTCACTAAGGGTTCATCTGATACATACCCTTATCATCTTGATGATATTGAGCTTTCAGATGGAGGCTTTCGAAGTTTGCCGGACCTTTCCGTCTACTATATACAACCGGATGCGGTGCGAAAGATGGTCAGGGCGTTTCGCAAGATATGTACAAGTCAGTTAGAGATCAGTAATTCCGAGGAGACAATGCTCTCTGACTTTGAAAATCTGGTGGACACCAAAAAAGCTTTTGCTCTATTGGAGATGCGAAGTCGTATAATGGAAACGGATATTGATCGTGGCTTAGAGAGGAGGGGTGGGACGAATGTAGTAGATGACATAGTCCTGACACCCTATTTTCAGGCTGCTGCACGAGTTCGAGATGCTGTAATTGTTAGCAAGGCATGGAGGGATGGTGCAACGCCAAAGGATGTAATCACTGCTCATTTGCTCACCCGACGGTCGGCCAGGGCGCACTTTGTCTACAGACCGATCAGCCGTTCTGGCGTTCAGCCTGACATCCATCAGCCTCAGTATTGGTTAGAAGAAGTAAAATGGCTCGATGAAACCGACTTCATGCTCATGCGATGTCAATCTCTCGGAGCTGGCATGATGAAAGGTTTTGAGATGTTTACCATAGGGGACTGTCAGAGCATGCTCTTAAAGATGACGAGTGACAATTGCACGGTAAGCACTGTCGCGTTGGCTGCCTTGATTTGTTTGGATTCGAGTCTCACCGACTCACATTGCTTCTTCATATATTCTGCAGGTGCTTCGTCGTGCTCTGACATCAGCGATGACTCGCCAAATAGAAGCAGAGGAAATAATGCGGGATGAAATAGACTTAGATGGTGATGAAAATTTTATTGCAGAAGCAGAACAGCTTTATCAGGACGCAACTTACGATGTGAGAACCTTGTCAGTCAAACTTGTCCACGCTGACAAAGCGTTTGCAGTGATAAGGAATCGCGTGCAAAATTTGGTGGACACAATAGAGTCGCTTCTTGAAAAAATTGTACATGTTGAAGAATCTGCTTGTGGAGACACTTCCTCGACAATGCAATCCGATAACGAGGAGTATGAAAGTGGCTCCTGTGTGAGTCAGGAGAGCCACGATAGAAGAAGGCTTGTGGAGCGCGCAATGCGAGCAGAGCTCTCAGCTGAGGTCGCTGTTAGAGAAGCACGCTTAGCAAAAGAAGAGGCTATAAAGATTAAATCTGAAAAGCAACGCGAAATAGACGAATTGAAGGTGCGTTTGAGTGTTGATTTGTGTCTAAAAACAGTGAAACAGATTTCGTATCTAATTCGAAGACAAAAATGTTATTGTTATTGAGTAGAAAAAGCTGGATGAAATGTCGACCAAATCCCAGATATTGGCAAGCGAACACCAACAGTCTTACTTCAATCGAATACAAGGAAAGAGTTCTAATTTTCTTGATGAGGCTAAGTCATTTTTAGAGAGTACATTTGACAACAACGACCCTGGCGATTTAGAAAGAAAACATAGACTGAAGCAACAATTTCGGGAACGGATATCGATGAAAGCATCGCCTGCGGTGAGATGACTGTCTTTGAGTTTCGAAGTGATACAACATGAAATGGATATTTGCATCCATTAAGAAAGGTGCTGTCTATCTCCCACCCAGTGCCATGGTCAAACCTGATAAAGTAAATCAATTGTGTTCGAGTTGTATTTTATGAAAAAGCAAGACCCCATGTGCCATAAGTATTTAACCATCAGGTCCTACTCTCCCCATTTGTGTTGATTCTTAATTTTAGGTTCCGACCAACTTAACATTTTTGGTTATATTGTGGCATAAGTGAAGAGTTCAGCCGCGTCAACGATATCAAAATAAGAAGGGAAAAACTGGAGAATGCCTGTATGTAGACCTCGACCCTTTCCCGCTGCCTCGCCACAAGACGCTTAATCCAAAATACCTCGCCCGACAATGGGACAGTCACATCTTTGATATTAAAGTTTTTCTGCAAGAAAGTGATGTTATTAACCCTTGCTCGCGGCCTAGCCCGATCGCTAAAAAATACATCCTATCCATAATGCCTCACCTAGAAAAAACTCCCTCCATCCATAATACCTTACTTACAAATAAATGCCATCCAAAATGCCTCACCTCTCTGATGTTCAATCCCCAATGCCACGCCCATGTTGGTATCAATCCCCACTACCTCACCTAAAAAAACACCCTATCCATAATGCCTCACCTAGTAAGAACTCGATCCATAATACCTCACTTACAAATAAATGCCATCCAAAATGCCTCACCTCTCGTATTCCTCATCATCGTAGTCAATGATAACATTAATTAAACTAATGCATTATCTAATGTAAGATTAATTTTTATTGTACTTGTCACGGC
>JALLBA010001155.1:0-11167 GCA_036939675.1 Cyclostephanos invisitatus
TGTCTGCTGCCATGGTTTTGGCTGGCACGGATGGCCGGATGACCCTATTGAGTTATGGCCATTCGACTGCCACTTCAACCCCGAGCGATAATTAAGATGTGGCTTGCAGGTCGGTTTATGCCGATGACGGGGAATGCAGCAAATGATCCAAAGGTAAGATATGAGTTGGGGGAGGGGGGTGCACTACCGGATGCGGTGATTAGAATGTCAGCACTGCACAAATCATATAAAAAGGCGGGGGCGGCCTTGACGGGCATCAGTTTAAATGGTACCATGTTCGACATAGAGTTGCCAAAAGTGAAGGTTTGGTCCAGTCTTTGTCGATGATGAGGAAAAGATAAAGCACATTGTGGAAAATAGTTTGATCAACAAGGCGGGGGGGTTGTATAAGTCTGGTCTTATTTGTTTGCACGCGGGCGTTGAAGTTGAAAGACTACAACTCAATGAAGAAGTGTGTCATGTGGCTTGGGGGGATTGCGTGGGGTATGATGGTGGTGGCAGGGCTGAAGACACGAGATCAGTGGGGCTGAGGGAGAAATTGATGGAGAAAAAATATCATACGATACGGCATCGCTTTTTGCATTGGGAGGGGTCTAGTGGGGTTTTTTAGCCGATGAGGCTTTCCCCACCCTTAATATAAGTTTATTTAAGAGGTTTGCATCATCTATTATGCTTTCATCAGAGTAGTATTGCCATATCGGCGGCCGCCATGGTGTGTATGCATGATTCAGAGAGATATTTGTGGCGGGAACAATCAAAACATACTGGCTCCTACGTAGGAATTGAACCATCCGGAGTTTTTGCAATTAAGACTACCTACACTGTTAAAATAGAAATCCGACACTCAGAAAATGGCGGGAATAAAACTGCCGTCCGGACAGACCGTGATACACTATGATAGGTCTGCGGCATGCAGTGAACATTCAAATCAAGTCATCCCCCTTTTGTCTATTTCACGAACTTCCCATTCTTTTTGCACGAAGGGATGGACCGGAAACGACCATCAACGCACTATGCCGGCGGCGTGGCATGGCCTCCATCGTTACGGCGCCGTTTGGGAATCCCACCACCGGTAGCGAAGAAAATAGCACCCGACTGCGTGGGGAGGGGCGTGGACGAATCCGATTCGGACTCGGATACGACCGACATCCCGGCGGTGTGGTGTCATCGGGGCGCCGTGGAGAACATGGCGCATCGTCGTCGTCCCCCTCCCCCCTCTCCATTGCGGGGATCGTCCTCGTCCGCATCGGGGGATGATAATCGGACCTTCACATCGCGCGAACTAAGGCGGCTCATCCACGATTCCTACGCGGCCCTGACGTCGATCCAGCGACAGGTGTACCGCGGCGAAGGACAATACTTCGAGGAGACGTGCGCGCACCGCGGCAACGTGCTGCAGGGGTGGGACAATATCTGGATCGAGAATCCCAATGACGTAGGAGGAGGGGGGGGGGGAGGGGGGGGCAATGTCGGCGGCGCTTCGATGATGGGTCCATCCGTCCTCGGCGGCGGTCTGGGGGGAGGCATCGGAGAATCCGCGACGATGGATGGATCTAGCAACGTCCATTCCAATTCCAGCAACGTCCCCGTGCGCAAGATGCCCGCCGACTACCGTTGGTTCTCATCGAGCTGCGCAGCGAGCATTCCTTTGTTCGGCAAGACGGCGACGACGGGGGGGGGCGGAGGTGGGAATGCGATGGGGAATATTCCACACGAGATGGTCGTCGGATTGCCGGCCTTGGAGAGGCCCAGCTTGAGCATCATTGGCGATGACGACTCCGATGACGAAAATGACGATAGGCCGGTAGCCCTGCAGGCTGAATTTTCCCCTGATGCGGCGGCGAAGGAGGGGGGGGAAATGGAAGAAGAGGACGAGGTAGAAGAGGAAGATGAGGTGGAGGGGGGGGGGGAGTGAGATGCAAGGTTGGTGACATAGAGACTTAAGGTTCAATTGATATTTTGCCAAAATGATTGCTATTGAAGGGAGTTTATAAAAATAAAACAAGTGGGAGTATGCTAACATTGTTCGGCAGCTACGGATATGTCGTGGGACTGATGTTCTCGTCTCAACCATCACTTGATCCGCAATAGCTCCACAGCAATCGCCTTCATTGCATTTTTCAACTTGCCCCCTAATACCTTCGCCGCCTCGTCGACCACCCTGCCATCGTGATGCCCAGTCGACGAATCGAAATTCCTTTTCACCACATCGTTCTTAATCCCTTCCAATACCTGATCGTATAATTCGTTCTCTATGCCCATCTCTCCCAATACGCTGCGCAGACGTTCGAGGACCGGCGCCCCCTCGCTCCCACCCGCCGCCGCGCTCGCGTTGAAATCGTCGATGCTGCGAAGCTTGGGACCGCTCATCTTCTCGCGAATGTCGCATCCACCGAGGAATTGCTTCTGTCCCGCGCTCGCGTCATCCTTGACGTCGGTGCACGTTCCGGATTGACAAGTCGGGAGGGATTGAAATCCCTCCCAATCGTATGCCTTCTTACCGGGGCAGCAGGACCAGAATTTCACGGTCTCGTGAAAGACCGGCGGTCCGGAGTGATAATTGCACGGGGGATACGGCCCCCCCTTTGGAAAACGCCGATTGCAACCGAAGTGGACGCACTTTGACATGAGTCTGTCTGCCTCCTTCTTCCTATCGAGCTCTGCCCGCATATCCGCTTGGATCTCCCCCGACGTTCGGGACGGTCCGTGGCATATGTACACGTCCTCGCGATCGGGGATGGTTTCCGCGACGATTCCGTCGGATGGAAGATCACGCAGCTCGCTCGTCGGGTCTGAATCGCCGCCGCCGCCGTCCGCGGAACGACGGATGGCTAGATGCAGCGTGTCGACATCTAGGGTGTTCAGTTTCCCCTCCTTCCCGCCGTTGTACGACTCGACGAATTGACCTAACAGGCGGGACGTTGGACCACTCGTCCAACTCTTAGGCAGTGTTATCTTGAGCGTCTTGTGTGTTGACTCGTCGTCGTTGTCTTCGTACCGCAAGAAGACTTTCATCTTGGCTTGTGAATATGGGATTCGTACTAAGGCGGTTCGGTTGGACGAGATGTGAGATGTGGCTCTCCTATCCCTCTCTCTCTTGAAATGATGAGTCACTGATAAGAGCTCGCGGGACTCAGGTCCCTCGCCTGGCCGGCCGCCGACAGAACCCATCTTGTTTCACACAACAAAAAACAACAAGTAAAATGTCGGACTCCGAGGACTATGAGTACGAATACGACGACTCTGATCAGGAGGCCATGGACCACGGTGGCGGCGGCGGCGGCGGCGTCGGAGACGACGAAGCCGACACCGATGGTGGTGGTGGCGATAATGACGACGATGAGGATCAATCCTTCGAGTACACCGACGACGAAGGGGACGGCGGGGGCGATGACGACGACGGCGAGGGAGGGGAGGAGGACGGTGAGATCGCGCTCGAGAACTCGTATTACAACGCCAAGGGGGAGAGAGACGCTGGCGATCTCGATGAGGCCCGTGCAACGTTCGAGTCGGTGATACGACTCGAGGTCGATAGGAATAGGAGAGTCGCGGGCGACGACGAGAATGCCATGGACGTGGAGGAGGACGGCGGCGCGGGCGGTGCGACGACGACGAGGCAGCTGACCCCGCTCAGGCATCACGGGCCGTGGAGCTACAAGGCCATCAAGCAGCTCGTGAAGTTGCATCTGCGTTCCATGGACGGTAATGCTATAATGCGGGATTACACCCGCATGCTGCGCGTGTCGAGCTCCCCCGACGCCGCCATTAGTCCCAACGCCATGGAGAAGGGCGTGAACGGCATGCTCGACAGGGTTTCGAACCTAATCATAGGCCAATCGTCGTCGTCGACGACGACGACGATGGCTGGGGGAGGAGATGGGAGTGGGAGCGATCCGAGGGCGTTCGCGAGGGACGTGTACGACCTAACATTGGAGGCATTCCATCCCGCCACTGGGATATGCCCCAACGAGCGCCTGTGGTTCAAGACTAACCTGAAATACGGTCAGCTGCTTTACGAGATGAACGAGACGTCGAGGTTGCAGGGCGTCATACGCGACCTGCTGATTAGCTCCGGACAGGCCGCGGACGTTCTGGGGGAGGAGGGGGGCGGAGGAGGGGGGTCCTCCTCCGCATCATTCCGTCCCCACAACGCGATCATCAAAGACGCCGGTGGCGTGGGAGGTTGCGGCACCGGCAGCACGCACGCGATGGAAATCGCCGCCCTCCAGATACAGCTATATTCCCGCCTGAAGGATACCAAGAGGCTACGGTCCGCGTACCAACGCGCGATATCCGTTCGGGGGGGGATACCCCATCCGCGCACGTTGGCCTTGATACAGGAACTCGGCGGGAAGATGCACATGAGCCAAAGGAACTTCCACGACGCGTCCCAATCCTTCTTCCAGGCCTTTAAGAGCTACGACGAGGCGGGGGATCGATCGCGCTTGCGTTGTCTCAAGTACCTAGTAATGGCGAGCATGCTCCACGCGAGTAGCATCAACCCGTTCGACAGCCATGAGGCACGCGCGCATCGGGACGACCCGGAGATCGTGGCAATGACGAACCTGGTACAGGCGTTCCACAACGACGACATCAGGGCGTTCGAGCTTATACTTAGTAAAAACGAGGGCAGGATCATGGACGACGAGTTCGTGAGGGAGCACGTCGCCGACCTTTTGCGCACAATACGCAGGCAGGTCATACTTCGCAACATCGGGCCGTACACGCGTATACGACTGTCGCGCATCGCAGGCGATCTCAACAATATACCAATAGAGGACGTCGAGGGACTGCTGGTTTCATTGATACTCGATGGCAAGCTGGACGGTCACATCGATCAGGTTAGGGGCATACTGGTCAAGAAGTCACGAAAGGATGCGGCCGATGCCGCCAGCGGCGGCGGCATTGGTGGTGGCGAAGGCGAGAGAAATTCCACAAACAACTCTGGGAAGGGGGGGAATACGAGCATTGAGTCTAGACATTTAGCGTCGATCATGCAGCTGACTACGGCCTTGGAGCATTTGACCACTGTTGTATCTAAGGTTGGGAGTAAGAGCACGTCGCTTTCCCAGCAGATGATGTAGTTAGAATGACTCAGAAAAATTGGAAGGCACGTGTGACGGATCGGAGAAACAAATAGAGAAAATGGTACTATCTAGAAGCGTGTTTGTAGTATTGTATCAATTCATAACAATGGAAAAGAAAATAATAGTGAGGCATGGTACGATACCCAATGTTTTTTTTAATGAATAACAATCAAAGTGTCTCGATATGCCACCCATTGATCTAAATGTTAACTATGTTCAAATTTGGAATAAAGTGAGGTTGATTGCATCAAACTAAGTGCATATCCGCCGTGCTCCACTCAAACTCGACCCCCCTCCTTGTGTACCTAAGGTACGTATCGTAGGGTCCCGGACTTCCCAGCTCCCCACTCACCACCTCCAAAAACTAATTCATCATAAGAGGGTTTCATGAATCCCCAAGTCAAAGTTATCCTATGATCATAAAGGTAAAGTATGATGCTTTCTTTCTTGCTGGGGAGAAAGAATTGAACCTGCTAACTGATATAAATCTCCATGCCGGAACTTGAGTTATGTAACCAAGGGTCGGTGAGACTTCTTTTCACAAGAAAGTAAACAAGTAGAAAAGCATGATTCATGCGTAAAGCGTGCTTCACTTAGTCTTTGAAAAAAATCAATTTATTCCCATATGGTTTCTATAGGCCCCACGTGATTCATATTGTAAAGTGTGAGTCACATTGTACAGCATGACTCACGTCATAAAGCATGATTCGCGCCGTGGGCAGCTTTCAAATAAGGATTCCTACGATGAACTTTCTCTTGTAATAAAAAAGAGTCACCTTCGTTTAACTTAGGTTTTAAATTACCTACCGTATTTCCCGGGGTTTGAGCACCACTCCAGCAACATGAATTTCGTGGTGCGACACCGAAGCGGCACTCAATAGTTTTTTGCACGGGAAACATTAAGAACATACCGATGCTACACAGATAGATAAATATTTCAAAATTGTTTTGGGGGTCTACCTGATCCCAATTACTATTCCTACATTAAGATTAATTAAATTTGATCAGAGAAGCGGCGCGCGCCGGCCGAACCACATCACCTACCCTCACATCCCTCCTCCATCCCTCCACAATAACATATCCCACTTCTTTTCCTACCTCAAAGATCAATATGCCTCGCTCCATGGCAAAACAGAGATGGGTGGGCAAGTCTGGAATCATCCGCAAACGCTACACGGTCATCGAGAAGTTCCGATTCCTCTGTTAGTGCAGCAGGCCTCAGCATGAGGCTAACCTAACCACTCGATCTGCAGCGATTGAGATGGGAATATCCCATTCACTTCTTGTTCGATGGAGAGGTGACGTGAATATGGAGAACATGCGTGGATCTAGTAAAAAGAAGAGGAGTCTTCACGTCGGACCGGATGGCACTATCCTGCCAGTTCAGGACGAGC
This sequence comes from Cyclostephanos invisitatus, assembly GCA_036939675.1. NCBI lineage: Eukaryota > Bacillariophyta > Thalassiosirophyceae > Thalassiosirales > Thalassiosiraceae > Cyclostephanos > Cyclostephanos invisitatus. The sequence goes on from JALLBA010001155.1 coordinate 6,482, forward strand.
TGCACAAGTGGCTCTTCACCAAACGCAAGCAGGGGATTGCGATCGTGACAAGCCGTCTCGTTTACAAGGCCACGTCTCTTCTCAATGCAGGGGACCAGGAGAGAAGGGACGTGGAGGTGTCGCTGTTCATGTTGTTTCTGTTAGTTGTGTAAGGTTGTGTCGTCGAGCACACATGTACAGTACAAGTGAGCCATGCCCCAAATTTTGGCAAATGACAGAACCAGAACGTAGGTCAAAGTGGGTATTGTTGGAAAGCCCTTAAAAAGATCTTTCTCACAATGTCGGTGGATGATGATCCATGAGCAGGAGTTGATTAGATAATCTGCAAAACGCGATGGGATGCACGTAAATTGGTAGAATAGAACTTGTTACATTCCTAATAGAATTAGGGCACATTGTCGTAGTGGTGCTTAAACCCCGGTGGCGCTTAAACCCCGGGAAGTACTCTACGGTAGAGAGATATACTTTTTTTTTTCCACCACAATGGAGTCTTCATACGCCCCGAGGGCTCGAACCAAACAGCGTCTCGGGACTGCTTGAGGGGGCTACTCTCCCTCAAGAACCCTTTGTTCTCGGTGTGATAGGCTACTGAAAGCCTTCCGACCCTGCTTTCACAGGGATTTGTTGTAGAGTTATCCAGTAAAAAGGTGCCCTGCCGCTCGCGGTTCCGCCTCCTGTGCTTCTGATCGTCGCCCTTCTAATAGCTGCCTCCCTCGCGGCTTTGATGGCCACCAACCAATACTGCTCCTGCTCCCCCGACACCTCCTCCAGGTCGCCCAAATTTATCTTCAGCAACCATTGGTCCTCATCCAGAAGACCATCCGTCCCCATCTGTCTCTGCTCCTCAACCAGTATCAAGGCCTCCTTGCGAATAGGTACTCTCTTCATCATCTCAATCGATCATCTCACACTGTCGACCGCGAGGCAATCCATTCGTTCTCCTCCGCGGCTGTCACCAACAGATCCGACATACAATCATCTCGTTCCGAAAAATAGATCGATGACCTGTTCGGACTCATCCATCATGCAACATGTCGATAATCTCATCATGGAGCAGATGGCCGCCGGGGCCTTCGTCGACCTGTGCGAGCATCTTCGCCTTCGAAGTGATTTAGTCCAGAACATCGACCTCATGACTGTCGGGGGATTTTGTCGTAACTGCTTGGCCAAGGTAGGTTTGTGACAAGATGCCACAATCCCCGATGGTGTACGATGTTTCATGTTTCATACCAACTCTCGAATATTGGACCCCCTCTCTGTAATACCACTTTAATCCCCGTCGTGGGGTTTTCAATAGTGGTTGGTGATCGAGGCCAGGAGGTTGTCCGGGCATCTTCTCGTGGATCAAATCTCGGCATCTGCTTTAACCGGGAGCGAAGAGGGACGCAGATTAACTATTGATGCACTAAATTCCTTTGGTTACGAGGAGGCCGCGAAAGAAGTGTATGGCTGCACTTATCCCGAGTGGAAACAGCGCCACCAAAAGAAAGCGACCGAGGAGCAAGCGTGAGTGTTTTTACTATTTTTGTGCGAAACGATTATGCTGTAAATCCAAGAACTATCGCGAGGGTTTCTGACACGGTCGGCATAATATCACCCAAATGCAAAAAAAAGACGCCACTATGAGATGAGCAAGATATTTCACGCAACCTTCGAGTCAAATCTTCTCGAGAGGATATCGGACAGCGTCAATTTACAAATATCAGAAAGAGTCATGGTTCGCTTACGGGCGGGCGCATTCCTTAGTCTCTGTCACCATCTTCGCGATCGAAGCGACGGAGTTCAGAATATAGACCTTATGTCGATTGGTGGTTTTTGTAGGAACTGCCTGGCCAAGTGGCTCGTTCTCCAAGCGCGGAAGATATCGGATCGGATTGGCGCTGATGATGTGGTGGTATCATATTTATTTGATCAGCAAAAGAGGGCCATCGATTCGTTGGATTTATTTGGGTACGATGAGGCTGCACAGTACGTGTACGGCTGTACATATCAAGAGTGGAAGGCACTCTATCAGAAAAAGGCAACGGACGACCAAATGGAGATGTACCATAAAAGCAAAGGCATCCATGCCGTTCACGATGACGATATGCTTGCTAAACGCTCATCAAAGAAGGACTTGTGTCTCGCTCAATGTCAACCCCCCAAGGCACAAGGTAGTGTCCAAGAATCAGTTCATCCGAAGGACTCACTTCTTTCTGATGTATGCTGTCAAGACGTGGAGTCTTTGGTCGCAACTTCGGCGGTCACAGAATCGATGGATTTCTCTCACCGAGTGCCTAGGCCGCCCAAGGGGGACCTTGTTTTAAAGATTGGTGTATTGACCGTAAGCGACAGGGCCTTCGCAAATGCCTACGAGACGGGCGATCTCTCGGGTCCTGCGGTCGAAAGCGCACTCGTCGCCATTATAGGACGAATGAATTTATCCTTCCAGGACCAACACATCTCCATCAGCCACATCGAAAAGGCAATAGTTCCAGACGAAATCCCCTGCATCACCGATATATTGATGCGCTGGTCTGGAAAAATGATCACCTTTTCTGAGGGATTATCCAACGAGCCGTATGATTTGGTGTTTACGACGGGAGGGACTGGATTCGCGTCGAGGGATGTGACTCCGGAAGCCACGAACCTTGTTCTCGATCGACAGTGCCTTGGTCTCATGTCGTGGGCCGGCATTGAGCTCACATCGAAACAACCACTCGCTACGCTATCACGTGCATCTGCGGGCAATAGCCGTGGCACTATCATAGTTAACCTACCTGGCAATCCGGCTGGTGCCGCCCAGGTGGTGGAACTTCTTTTACCACTGCTCCTTCATGCAGTTAAAGATTTACACAGCGTCATGGATCGTGTTAATACTACTTAAGAATCTCGGTCGTCATGTGACTCCTCTAAAATGTTAATTAATGATGACGCCTTCGCAGCATCCAACTCATGTAGCCTTCGTTCGAAATATTCATGTACAGTGCCCTCCAGATCCAAAACACGCAGTTCCAGAGCCAAGACACGCAGCTTTAGCTGGTAGATAATGATGACCAACACAATGATAATCAAGGCAGGTGTATAGGAGAAAGTGAATGCATCCTGCAAGTATTGGCGCACTTTTTCGACCATATTTCCACTCGCTTTCGAACACCTCATAGGTTGGACAATTTCTTCCTCTATTGGTATTTTTGGATTCATCTTTCGTCTCAGAAACAACGTGTATTGCGTATACCACTCCCTTGCCTGAACCGAGGCACGTTTCTGTATCACCGATCTCAGCATAGTAGACTTGGTAAATTTAACGTGAAACTTCACATTGAGAATGATTCCTTTATCCGTGCATTCTATGAACCACATGTCTTCAACAAAAAACAGGTTACTGGGAACTCCCCTGATACCTTTTATAGAGGTAACAGTCCTTAGGCAAGAATTGATTCCGTAGCGCTGATAAGTCTGGTTCCTCATGACTTTGACAAGTGCCACACCGGCCCTGTGGTCATAGTCGATGATTCTCGAAAGACACTTCCCTCCCTCTGTTGTGATTTCTTCCCATTTTGTTATTGAAATGTTACTATCTTGATAAAAATCACCAAGAAAATAACGAAGCGAGTTGGTTGCATCATTCATTAGAAACAAATCAAAGAAATCCTGGATTGATTTGCATGTGATGTTCAGATCTGCGATGGCAGATTCCCAGCCTCGTGCAAGCTTCCGCAACATGATCCATTGTGCGACAGCATTGTCTTCGATAGGTTCGCATACGAGGTTACTGGAATTGGTACCAGAACCTGACCTCCGATTCACATTTTCTTTCTCATCAAATATCCCAGAATCTTTTGAATGAAAATCATTGCCGAAGTCTCCGCCTTCTGTTACTCCTTCTACGAGAATCCGTTCAGCGCCGGATGCTCCACGATTTGATTCGTTTATTTCATCGAGGGATTTATCACAGGATGCTGGATTCGCCTCCACCGAAGAAAGTGTATCCTGTGATGAAAGGATATCATAATTCTTTGTCCCTCTGTTGGAATGGTACCTTCTTATGGTTTCCAAAACCACCTCTCTATTGTCGAATGACCGAAAGGCATACTCCTCGCCTTCCACTGTCCTGACGAGCAACGTGGTCGTTCGGACTTTCGTTATCTCCAGCGCTCGATCGTAATTTATACCAATCCTCTTCTCGAATCCGAATAAATTACTGTAGAAGAATAACCCATCCGTCGAAACGTAAAGCCGTCCGGTCTGCCTTTGGTATGAACATGGTACATCTTGCACAACATCGCCCGCGGGACCACCCAGCGCCTTCACAATTTCTGTCGTGTATGCCTGCTTACTATTATTATTCGACGACGACGACGACTGCTCCGTGGAATTGCGCACGCGTTCGGGAGGGGTGTCCGCGCTTGTGGGATTGGGACCAGGATTCGTGCTCATCGCGCTCTGTATCGCTTTTGGTGGGTGCTCGGCTAGCTCGGGGACATGATCCCACCCCACCTACCCTCACTTTTCGGTCAGATCAGTCAGAGCAACATGATAAAATATCACTAAAACATACCAACATTTACATAGGAATTCGTAAATTGGGGATGATAAGCCGTCCACCGACTACAATTGTTAGTCTGTCCGTGATCCACTAGTTGTAGGATTACCGTAAAAACCGGGGTTTAAGAAACAGCTAAGGTGCAAGGATGTGACAGCTAA
>JALLBA010001156.1:0-11144 GCA_036939675.1 Cyclostephanos invisitatus
CTCTTCCGATCTGGTGGTGCCTGCGGACGGGGGTGGGGGCGTTTGAACAAGATACCCAATTAACGGCCGATGATTCAGATTCATCACCATCCATCGTAGGCACTAAATTATTCAGTCGATCATGGCCCGGGGGAATTGGCAACGACGGATCGAGCTAACGGACGCAAAACGCGCAGCCGCGAAGTTGAAGAAGGAGAATCGACGGAGCTTCAATAATGGAAGGCAGCGGAGCAATTCCACGGCGTCGGCCGGGGGAGGGGGGCCAGGGCCGGCGGTCGAGCTAACAAGTCGACTGGGGGGATGGCTCGATGGGATCGGACGGCGCGATCGCGACGTTGATGATGATGATGATGATAATGATTCTGAAGATGATGATGATGATGATGATGACGCTGATTGTGAAAATAAGGACGATGCGCCACTAAAGAGGATTGCGAGGAAGGATGGCGCCAATGTCGACGGTGGCGCCGACGCCGTCGTTGTGGTGGACATCTGGACGGACTCTCGACCGGCCGGGAGGCGGGAGTACGGCGATGGCGACGGCGACGACAAAAATCGACACGGCGACGATGATGACGATGAAAACAACGACGATGACGAATGCGATCAAGTCCGAGATAGCGCCGGTGTAGGAGAGGGGAAGTCGAAATCCGACAGGGCGAAGTCCAAGAGGAGGTCCAAGGGCAAGGCGCATCCGAATGCCAACAACAGGAGAAGGCAGGAGGGAAACATTATTGACGTCCTCGGGGGGGGGAGGGACAGGAGTTCGTCGTTGGTATCTCTCAACGAAGGCAAGAGGAGCGCGATGGGATTGTGCGCGAAGGATTTCTTCTTCGGCGGGGACGGCTGCTCGTATTCGTCGTCGGTGAGGCAAACGCAGCATCGACGGCAGAAAGGGAGGAGGGGACGGGGTGACAGCATCGGCGGTGCGGACGACGGAAATGAAGATCGTGGCGGCGATGGCACGGGAGGGGGTGGGTGTTGCCTCATGCACTACCATCAGCTTCCCAAGTCCAGGGGCGACGTGCGTGGGGGGAGGGTCGGTACGACGACTGCGACGACGTACCGATCGTCGTATATCCCATCCACCTCGACGCCCATGACGCTCTCGCAGGTCCTCAACGAGAAATATCGACCCCATTTTCCTCTCGGTGGCAACGTCGCGAAAAACGCCAGGCCGACCGCGTCGCTGCCTCCCGGAATTCGAACGGCAGCGCTAAAATCATCGTATCGTGCCTCCCAGGCGGTGGGGACGATGATGGCGGAAGACGATGCCGATGTCGGATCGTGCATCGACATGATATATCACACGCGATTCCTCGTTCATGGCGCGAATTCTCTCGTGACCTGTGGCGACGGCGAGACGGGATCGAATGTCGGTATCAACGACGGGGGCGATGACGACGGCGACGACAGTGGACGAGGCAATGCTGCAAATGATGACGATGAAAATGACATCGAGATTAGTAGAATACATCGCGCGCTGTGCGATATCCTCGACGAGGAGGGACTGTCAATGGCGTCGATCGTGTACCTCGCCATTCGAGGCGTGTTGATCTACGATCGCTATCGCGGAGGTCTGGTCGTCACGGAGTATCAGGAGCGATTCCTGCTATATGGTGATCCGATAGAAGACGTCGTCGTGTCTTCATGCTCCATCGGGGGGGAGAATAATCCAGCACGACGCCTCGGCAAGGACGATGATTACCGCGACTTTGGCACGACGGAACGATCGACCGAGCGCATGCACGAACGACTCACCCACCACATCCTGGACGAAATACTATCCTACTCCGACGACGCGTGCGCGGCCGTGTTGCCACAGGTGTGCGCATACTGGCGCGATGAGGTCGGGACGCGAAGTCCTCAACTTTGGAAGGCTCTGTTGAAGCGACGCGGCTGGCCAATGACGAGCGTGAATGGAACACACGACAGCGACGACGAAAACGACGACGGGGCGAATGATTCGCCGTCGTATATTTCGCGATGTCGAAAATCGTTCGTTTCTCATTACAGAGTCGCTCGAGACGTCCGAGCGGTTGCATCTGCCAGCAAGCACATATCCAGATGCGGCAGCGGCGTCGGCAGCGGTCCAATGAGCGGCGTCAACAGCGGCAATAAGCAACGTCTCGAGTCGGCGGTGCAGATTTTCAAGGGGACGAAGGGCGCACCTGTTTTGGAACGGGATGTGGGGGAGAATCGGTGCATCGTCAAGATTTGGTCGGAAGACGCAAACGAGGACAAGACGAGACCGAGAGCCTTGGCATTGTACAAGGACTGTACCCTACGTCTTTTCGAGGTCGTGCGCGGCGGGAGCAATATCGATGGCGTCAACAATGTCCCAGTGGGTATCATATGTCGACAGCTCGTTTGTCTCCGCGTCGCGCCGCCGTCCGTATCTCGAAAGAAAGACAGCTGCGAGGTGATGAGCGTCGCATTGGACGATCGGGTCGTGGCGTGTCTCGTCGAGGAATCGCTCGAGCGAAACGAACTCGTCGATCTGGTTAATCCGTGGATGACCATCGTCTCTCGCGAGGACGTCGTTTGTGCCGGGAACGAAGGCCTGTTGGAGGAAGATGCGTTGATATCGCACGACCTGCGGGGGTTGATCCTGGACCATCTGTTGAGCGGGGCCACGGAGCATGACATAGTACATGAGGAAATGCGCGATGCCATGCACGATTATCTCGCCTCTTACGATGGCGAGACATCGGAGGTCCTCGTCTCGGTTAGGCCGAAACTCGTGGCCTGTGGGAGAGGGTTCTTCCTCTTCTCCGCATTCATATGCATACCGCCGATTAATTTTGCCTCCTCCCGGCGCGATGACAATGAAGACATCTCCGTTTGCGGCCACCGGCTCTTTCTCTTTTCGACCGGAACCGGAACCGTCGTCAGAAGCTTTCACCTCGATAGGAATAGAGAGGGCACTCACTTATTTTCATCACGTCCCTTCAAGAGTGATAATTCTGTTGGTTCGTTTTTCACCAACGTGCTAGTCTCTGGCCCAACCATGGCGCTTTCTTTCATTTCTGTGGAGATAAAACGAGATGGCACAGCCGATATGATTAAGATGTCGATGATCGAGAATGAAGACTTCGCCCCTTGGTCAACGATGAATGCCGCTTTGACATCTTCGCATGCAGTATTTACAACGGATCCACGGGATTCCTGTCCTTTATTGCATATTCAAAGATTATCGTTATCTCCCGATGATGTAAAAGACAGCGTTCGCTGTGGCTTTTTCTCAATTGAAATTGGTGGACCACATTTCACGGTGCAAAATCTTTTCGTGATTCGCAAACACTACGTCGTTGTTGTTATTAAAGAAGACGATCGCAATGAAATGGGCGAATTCGATGGCCACTGGTTTGGTTCTAATGAATCATCCTTCGTTGCTATCGTATTTCACATCCCTACTCGCGAAGAAATTTATCGGTGTCCTATTTCCGTGGGTGGTCTTTCGGTAGACTGCGTGGGTGATACCTTGGCAATGAGTGTTTCGAACCTTGGATTTGTCATAACTGGTGGGAATGCCAGAGACGTCGCCAGGGTACCGATCAAGAAACATTCAGAAACGCCAGTGAAAACTCCCAAGGGTAAGAAGAAACGATTGGCATCCATTGCAAATGGAAGGAAGAAAGATGGCTTTGCCAGGGGTATGAGTTTGCGTGGCTAGTGGAAAGTTATCAATTTAGCAGACACCAGCGGCTAGGAACTCGAACATGACTTTAATTATAGTAAATACAATCTGGTGGTTCATCCAACACATTCATTGGCCAGTATCAAGAATATTTAATGCCTTTCTGCAGCAAAGGTGAAATTGAAATTAAAGCAATCTTTTGGTTTCGTCCTCCTCAACTCGATATAATCAAAAAACTCATTTGCACTCCTTTCCAATCGCCGTCGAAGGGCGCGTTGCACACTACGTCCCCGCCAACACCCCGCACCCCACGATTGTAACCGGCTCCTTCGGACTATTCTGGGGCGTTTTAACGTCCACCCGACTTATCCTTCTCACAATGTCCATGCCCTTATCCATCCCCCCCTCATCGTCCAACACAATACCGAAAGCCGCGTACCTACCATCGGCCCAACCGGCATCGTCCTCGGTCTGAACGAAGAACCTCGAATCGATATCGCCGTTCGTATTGGATCGAACCGCGCTCACGAGTCCGGCCTTCGTGTGACGTACACTGTATTTGTCGGGGGGGAAGGGCATGCCGTTTTCGAGACGACTGGTCTTCCCGGTCTTGCCCGTCGGATTGCCAATGGCACCACCCTGGATCGAGTTGCCGGAGAGCGCTATATAACGAACACGCGATCCCCCCCCGACGAAGTATTTTGTGGATGAGAAATAAATTACACAAGTGCGTAGATCGGGATGCGTACGAAACAACACGCAAGGACCAACCTCTGTAAAATGTCGATCCGGTGTAGGTGGGACCGTCGTTGCCATCGCCGCCGCCACCGCCACCAGAACAAAGCGCGAGGAAATTGTTCACCGTCCTTGGCATGTCGTTCCCGAAAAGTCCAATGACCAGCCTCGTCCGACCACCCTTGTTGCCGAATTCCACGTCCAGGTACGCCCTGTGCGTGATAACCGGCAACTGCAATGACGGATCGATGTATGTCGCATCATCGTCCGCCGAATCCGATGCCGCAGACGCGGAGTCGAGGTCCAGGAGGAGGGAGGTCGCAGCGATAACGGCGGAGGACCGCAATATGAATTCCCTCCGTCGTACCTCGCGGCGTCGATGAATGGGCACGACTACGTCGTAGTTATTGCTGTCCTCGTGTTCATCGAGTTGGCGATCGCGTGGACAGGAGGTCGACGCGCGAGCCGAGGGCACACGACGTCCTGAGCGGGAGTGCCGCGCTATCATCGTCGTGGCGTCGAAGGGTCCCCCGACGACGACAGACGTCGTCGTTTTCGTCGATGGCGATGTGAATGCACTAGAGCATTGGACGAGGCACAGCACCAGCCCGGACACGATTAAGACGAGGGGGTGGACCGCCGCCGGCCTTCTTGGGCGAGCCGTCGTCATCGTCATCGTCATCGTCATCGTCATCGTCATCGTCGTCGTCGTCATCCGTTTGTCCCATCTGTCCATGATGGATGACCGCTAATTCCAAGATTCTCTGAACGTAGGAATCAATACGCAATCTGCTCATCTTCCAACAACAACAATGTAATTGTTGAAGCGAGGGATTCAAATGAATGGGCCGATTTAACATTGGAAATCAATATATTCATTAGAATTATGAGCAGAAGCTCTCTACTAAACTGTGCGAAGATGTCCTTTCAGGACATCTACTGGCGAGGAGAAGCAGAGCTGGCGAGATGACGTGGAAATAGGGTATCGCGCCAGCTCACGTTCTTATCCTTGGGCTGAGGGGTCGTACAGTTGCTGTGTGGTACGTTTGTACCATGAGACGAGGATCCGTGAGGATTCGTGTGTGTCGCAACACACCCCCGCGATGAAGCATTGGGGCGGAGAGATCGAGGTTTCATCGGAACTGGTTTAGGAACGTCAGTGGGGTCATATGACGGAAGATGAAGTTTCTTGGTGAGTGAAGCTGTGGGAGCTGACGTTGGATGTACACTCGGAGTAACGATTGGAAGTGAAGGAGAATCTTCATGATAGTCAATTGGGCAGTTCATCAAAAATGCCCTCATGAGACGGAATTTAACCCCTTGGAGAGGTTTAGTGAGATCATCAGCCCACATAGTTTCGGTCGGACAGTATTGAAGATCGAGTTCACCTGTGTGGTGAAAATGGCAAATGAAGAAGTATTTGGCTTTAATGTGTTTGGTTCGTTTGGAACTCGAAACATATCCATTCTTGGCAAGGGAAAGGGTACTCATGTTGTCTTGGTAAACAACATTAGTTTCAATGTTGTATCCTTGAGCCTCGAGGAACTGTCATGTCCATAAAACGTCGCCGACTTTGTCGTATAGGCCAATAAACTCGCTTTCGCAAGAGCTTTTCAAAGGGATTTTGTGTTTTGAAGATGAACTTGTTGTCGTCGCGCCGCGTCCAAAAGTAAGGATGGACCCTGTGGGGCCCTTGCAATCATCGTGAATTTGATGAGAAGCATCGACATACCATTCAATCTTTGTGAGAGAGTTCGCAAATAGTGTGAGGTCAAGATATATTTAAACACACTTCAATTTTCCCCAGTCGTCTTCGTCCGGGCGTTTGACACGAGTCGTGAGAAAAGCGACAGTGGTTTGAATGTCCCGGCAAACTCGGGAAAGAAAAAGCAACTGGGCCGTTGAGTGGTGAAACACTCGGGCCTGTTCTTCAGGTGGAGGTTGAGCCTCTGTGTCGGGTCAAACTTGAACAAGTAATCACCATCCGGAGTGGCTTGCACCCCCATAATTTTTCAGGAAAATTCGCAAATAACCTTATTAATGTACTTTTTCATCTCGATCTTGACCTCGCCTGGAGAAGAGAAGTCGAGATTCATACCAAGGTGTCATGTTTTGGGCCACGGACTACGTTCAATTTCTTTTCATCCGTATAATAGCTCTGTGCTAGCCAACGAAGAAAATGGGAAACAACAGCGGGATCTTCATGTCCAATAAATAAGTCCTCAACATGCCAACAGATAGTCATCTGTTTACCGTGGATAATTTTGTTGGCGACGCAGGGGTCGTATGGATTAATTTCAAACCCAAGGGAAGTGAGGTCAGCCACAAGTTTCCGATAAAACAGGAGTGCACTTTTCATCATGCCATAGACTGCTTTTTCGAGCTCGACATATTACACCGGCTTGCCTTTTGCATTTGTAGTGATAAACTTGCGATATAATTTAGGGTCAACCTTGACCATGAGCTCCGCGAGATCGCCATCCAGACGCATAAGGACATAGTCCGGGTTATCGGCCTGGAGGAATTCACCCCGAATATCACAGGTAGCAACATCCCGTCATTCGTGCGCGAAAATTGTTGCCTGAACAAAAATTGCATCAGGTGAGACGGTCAGCGCGGCGGCCTCTTCCTTTCCAATGTGGGTGTGCTGTACGCTGCCATTCGCACATGCACGAGCCTTTACCTCGCCAGAACGTTTTTCTGTAAGGAACATCAGCGAAGCGAGCGCATTGCGACGGTCATCGCGAGTCAAGGTACGGGCATCTCTCGGTTTAAAACAAGACATGGTATGGAATTGAGTGAGTTCTTTTTTAACTGAAGTATCTCCCCTGTGGCCAAATCATTGCAGACCGGCTTTCAAGCCGTATTGTTTTTTTGTTGGCTGTCCTTGTGCCGCAAGGTTCAATGAGGTTGCAGTGTGGGTCATGACATAGTGAGTCACCATGGCCATGACCAATTCATCTTGGACTGTGATATCCACTTTGGTACCCCCGGCCGTATGATAAGGAGGAGGGGGGGAAAGATGTTTTTTTTCTGCCACCGTTGCGAAGAGATAATCTTGGAAATGTTTGGGGGGATTACGTGTACGGGTGGAATGGCGAGTGGGAAGAGTAGAATCATCAGGGGCTGGGCGTTGTGTGCGAACTGGATTGATGTCAGGCTCAACTTTGAGTGGCGAGGAGAGTTCCGTTTTTGGAAGGGGAAGAGTATTGACCGTTGCAATGTAATGGGCGTTGTCGTCATCGTCGATCTCTATAACCTCCGGAGGAGCAGGGAGATGATCCAACGTGTCGAGGTCCACATTTAAAATAGCGTCGTCCGCCAATTTTGACCAATTGCATTCAGTCGTAAGTGTATCGTCATGGGATGCATGTTGTTGAGGTTGATGGCGAGCAAGAAGCACCCCCGTGAGTTCTGCAGGTATGTCTGGATAAGCTGCCACAGGAGTAGGATCAAGGCCGGCGTCGGTATTACCGTTGTCCAGCCAGTCGAATGGAACCTTATGTCGAGTCGTAAAAACCAAGTTCAACGGGACACCAGTTGTCCCCGCGAGAGAATTAACATGTTGTATTATGGACTCTGGTGCTGGAAGTTCATCGAATTGACGGCGTTTGATGACAAGGCCAGAGGCAAGGTTGAGAAATTGATAAGTGCCTCGAATATTGCCAGTAGGACCGAGACAAATGGCAGCATGCCACGAGTTTTCATTGTATTTGTCAGAGTGTTGTCTTCGTAGACCTTGCAGTATGCGCCAAAAGGAGCTCGACAATGATGTTTGGCATCAAGGCGATGCCGAAGGATGATCTTGCGGGGGCTGAACCGATCCGAAATCCCTCCTTATATTAGCAAGATCAGGGCCAAATATTTTGTTAGCGTGGATAATATCAGAATTTGTGATGGGACAGTCTTTCAATAGGTTGAGACGTACCAGTCCTTGGTATTCGCGTTCGGAGGGTGAACCAATCATGCTCATAAGACGACGAGCCTTGATTGTTTGTTTGATCTGATGCTTGGTGAAGCCTTCAAAATTTTCACGGACTGTGGCCACCGGGGTGCCGTCCTGATTGGTGATACTGTCTTTGACAAGGAGATAAGCTGCTTGAGGATGGTCACACAAGTTCAGCGCATGGAGTCCACGGTCGGTCTGAGTGAACTCAACGAGGCCGTTGTCCGTCCAAACCTTGAAAACCCCGCCGCGATCATCGCTGTCATAGGTTAAGCAAAATTTCTGTCCAAGCTTGTGAAGCGAAAGGACATTTGCAATGCCACGAGAGTCAAAGTAGACCGGAGTAGAGCCAAAATTAGCTTCTTCCGTTGTGTCGAGCGTCCCCTTGTTGCAATGGACACAAATCGGATGTTTCGCCTGGTGGATATTGGTCACGTGCTCAGGGCGAGAGAAGAGATGGACTGTAGACTGGCTGTCAAGTAGTAGCAGATCAGAATCGATTGGACGACAAGATGTAGGGGTAGAGGAGGCCTGAGCAAGAAGAGCTTCATCGACTTGTGTAAGAATAATGACACTTTCATCATCACTGGAGTCCGACGCATCGTCGTGGCCCGAAGTCATCGCGTGAATCTGCGCCGGAGGAGGTTTGATATCCGGACATACCGACGACATGTGGCCGAGTTTACCGCAGTTCTTGCAGTACACCTTGGTGATTTTTGGATGTCCCTTGACTGAGGACGAAGACGAGGAGCTCGTGGAACCTTTCGAGGTACCACCAGGATTGGACGTAGCAGAAGTGGCCGACCATTTGCTCTGACGGCGGGTGTCTGTACCCTGCGCAAATACCAGAGCTTTGTCTTCTGTTTTGGGGTTTGCGTCTCGATGCTGGTGTTGTTGCTGGACATTACGTGGTTGATGAGGAGCCGCATCCTTGCGTCGATTTAGCATTGTAAGGCACTGATCGACAGTTTTTGGGTATAGGTTGTTGCCGAAACCATATTGGTTGGCGAGCTCACACCGTAGAATGTTAAAGCGATCCCTGTTCATGCCGCTAAGCATCAGGCCGGCAAGAAATTCATCTCAGACAGTAGCCTTGGCAATTGCGAGCTCAGCATCAGACGGGGCTGTATGGTCAAGGCATGTGCCCGTCGTCTCCATCCGTTTTAATTCTTGGGTAACAAAGGCAGGTACAATTCCGATTGCGCCGACTCCCCCACAAGTTTCAATGGTCTCGACGTGAACCATGAATTCACGATGATAATCAGTATTACTGACCCCATCCTTCTGATAGTATGTGAAAAGGAGCTTTTGGGAAGCGATTGTCACCATGACACTCTGCGTTTTAGAATCGAAGGAGCAGCATAAGCCTTGGATCAATTTGAGGAGGTCGACTGGGTTTTTCGACAAGTTGATTTTTGGGTAAGCGCTCGAGGTGCCAAGATCATTTTTGAGGTTAGTAGAGCATTGGTTATAGATGTGAATATATGCCTTCGGCATGCTCGTGTTGTAGGTTTTGAGGCGAGTGTTGGTATCACTGTATTCGAGCTTCCATCTGTACTCGTCACTAGAACTGACGGGGATTATATTACCCGCCGCATCAGTCGTAGGAGTGGGCGGATCCGGCAATGTGATTGTGATCTCCTTCATTTGACGAATCGCCTCGCCCACATCAGCACTGTAGGTGGTGTGCAAATAATCCGCCATTCCCTGCACTGCGTACTGAAAATTCGCAGCATCGTTGGGGCCGGTGTTATCGAAGACAACATCCTCGGCGATGTCCTTGTTCCTGCTTTTAAATTTATTTTTATCGGTTTGGGTTGGGGCTCCGCCTGCTGCCGTGTTATTCCAATGATTACGCGCACGGCAACCTCCTCCTCATCTGTTGTGGTTGTTCCCGGCCGCGTCTCCTGTGGGCGGGCGAGGATTGTTATTCTCTTCCTTTACGCCGTTTCCCATGATTATTTGGACACGTAGTTAATGCCGATGGACATTACGACGACGATGATGGAGAGAGGAAACCACGCATCCTGTGCTTGAACACCCGTCGCGATGACCACGACTACAATGGCCGCGTAAGCAGGAACTGCGACGAGCACTGCGCAGACAGGCTCTGTCTTGATTTCAAATTTCATGTGGAGTCGATGCCCCCCCTAATTCTAATGAATATGTTGAAGCGAGGGATTCAAGTGAATGGGCCGATTTAACATTGGAAATCGAGATATTCATTAGAATTATGAGCAGAAGATCTCTACTAAACTGTACGATGATGTCCTTTCAGGACATCTACTGGCAAGAAGAAGCAGAGCTGGCGAGATGACGTGGAAATAGGGTATCTCGGCTCACGTTCTTATCCGTGGGCTGAGGGGTCATACAGTTGCTGTGTGGTACGTCTGTACCATGAGACGAGGATCCGTGAGGATTCGTGTGTGTCTCAACACCCCCCATGGTCGTCCCCTAACTATAGCCGATCGTTGTGGCCGACTTTTAGTTGGTTGTTGCGTTTCCCCATCCAGTGGAAGCCATCCAAACTGATGGCCCCATCGCTCTCTCTATTTTAATTTTTTTCGTCGCTCGATTCAACCCCCCAACACGACAAGTAAGCATCCTCCCCCACAAATTCCGCCCGAACTCATCTCTTCTCCAACGCCTCGTCTACCGTGGAAGCCATCGTTCCAGTTGGTTGTTGCAGTTGCATTGACCCATCAAATAGCAGCCACCCAAGCCCCAAGCCCGATACTCAGCGTCGAGTGGGATAAACCAACAGATGGACGGCCGCCAAACTATACCCGATGATGGATAACCACCTGAATGAATTGTTGGTAT
>JALLBA010001157.1:0-11145 GCA_036939675.1 Cyclostephanos invisitatus
TTTAGACTTTCGGCTAGAACATTTAGTGATCCTTATGCCCCGGCTAATACGGTAGCTAAATTGGCGAAATATATCTCATATTATTAGGGGAATAGCCTCAAAAATTTTGGCTACAGTACTGTAGGAGCTCCTGCGTTATGCCTAAACCCCGGCGATGTGTCGGTAGATAGCATATCGCTAAAAAGAGGCCCGAGGTTGACGAGTGAGTGGAATGACACACATTTATTGTTATTGGTATTCATTATATCATACACTGATCCAGTTAACACTCTCACAAACCTCAAGGGAGTCTTTCTAGCAGTCGTAGGTACGTAATCTTCTCGTTATTTTTATTATTATCTCACCTATAACAATAAAAGATTCTCATTTTAAGAGAGAAAGTTCAAGTCGTAGCGTGAAACAAGGTCGTATTATCGTGAATGAACTTCGATCACCTTGATGAATCTCTATGACAAAAAACGACGCTTTTCTCCACCCGGCCCCCTGCATCATTTTCACCTTTACTCAACCTCTCATAAATAACAAAGCCGCACGTTATTCAAAATTTCAATCGTTGAATATCATGATCTCCACAGCTTCCACCACTACCGCCCCACCACAACAGCAAGATCTCCTGAAGGCCTTGCCCTCCATGTCTTCTCATGTTGCAAAGCTAACTGAACAGCCGCAGATCACCCCGAACCTCTCGATGATCGCCACGGCGGCGAGCAATGCCATCCCCCAAAAGCCCATGCGCCCTCTCACGGCGTACCACATTTTCTTTCAGATCGAGCGCGAGCTAATAATCCAGACGTCCGAAGGCGAAATTTCGAACAAGTCTAGCCTCGACAACAAGGTTTACCTCGACGACGTGCCACAGCGCTACAAGACCGTCAGGCTACTCCCGGACTGGTATGCCGGGCCTGGCAAGCGCAAGAAGCGCAAGCATCGCAAGCAGCACGGCAAGATCGGTTTCCTCGAACTCTCTCGCGTCATTTCCGCTCGCTGGGCGGAGTTGGATGTCATTGATCCCGAAACCAAGGCCTTTGTCCAGAAGATTGCCCAGGCGGAGATCAACGAATATTATCGCGACATGAAGCGATACAAGGAGCTCACTAAGGATATGTTGCCAATGGGGATGTCTAATTTGGCGCCTGTGAATGCTTCAGTCCCCAAAAGGAGTGCCGAGATGCGCAGGAGCAATGTCATCAGCAATTGCGACAGTATTTCAGCGGAAATGCAGACGCAGGAAACTCCCAGTAATCCCATGGCATCGTGTCCAGATATGGTCGCCACCTCTCTGGAACTCATGCAACTCCAGATTCAACTCCAGTCTGAGATCGATCATTTCCTCTCTTGTATTGAGAAGAGGAAGCAGGAGCTCATATCCTCTCATTTTGCAGCCAAAAAGTCCCAGCTTGAGATGTCCAATAAAGTGCCAATCTCATTTCAATTCGAGGAACCAGTCCAGAAAAAGATGAAAACATTCCAGCGCCAAGACAGTGCAATATCCGACTTGTCGTATGCCAACTCGCTTGAGATGTCTTTTCCACAACCACGCGCCGTTTCCGCCAGTTCCTCCACTGCGATCCTGCCTTCTTGCTCAGATGAATTGGAAATTGCCGATGATGAGATTATGAATTTCTGGAAAACCTGCAACAACAACTGAGCCATATTCAGTTGGATAATGCAAGATTTATTAACAGTATCATGTAAAGTAAACCATCACGTTCATCTTGCATTTTATTTACTCTATGATTTGGATGTAAATGATTCTGAGCGAGAAATGAGGGGTCATAATATATTATTATCAAACTCTCTCGACTGCAATCAGTACTTGCGATTTTTAAGACCAGCTCCAGTGGTGGCAGATCTCACACACTGAGATGAAAAGTCGAGTGTTTTTAACCCCACGAAAATCCATGTTGTGCAGTGGCTGCGCAGTGGATGTGGAGTGTTACGACAGTTAAAAAAGACAGGTAATGATGCCATCACCGCAGATAATCCGCAGCAATCCCGCAGGAATCTGCTTGAAACTGGGGGGAAACAGACAATTTCGCACCAGTTTTGCCCCCGGTAGCCCTCTACGCAGGGACTGGTATCACCCCCCCCCTTCTCTCTCCATTGAGTGATGCGCCTCTTACCCACGTATCCCCACACCAATGCCAACGATGATGGTGCCGCAATGCAACGCCGAAAGCGCTACCCAAAATCGTCAGAGGACAAAATAGGTGGTCGTGGGAGGCAGGGGTGGTTTATGGAGGCTGGTAGGGGCACCGGTGTTGATGCAACATGTCATTCCATCCCGCATTCACGAGGGAAGATTAGTGCTCGTGTATCTTAGTAAACGAAAATTAATTATTAAAAGTGAGAGGCTCTGAGAAACGCTTTCTCCAATGCTACCTTTAGGCTCCTTCCAATGAAATCAATCTGAGGTTATGATAAACTGGCTCCCCTACCGTTTTAGTCGGGGCTTAAGGATCACTAAATGTTTTAGCCGAACGTCTAAATCCGTAAAACAGTTTTTTTGCGCGGGAAATAAGGAAGGAAAACATACCGCTGCAACGTAGGAATTCATACTTTTAGGTGCGCCGTGTAGTGTGAGTGTGTGATTTGCGGCAAAATGCGGCAACGAGGAAAGTATGGCAAAGTGGGGATCACCGGAAAGCTCTTAACAAGCTCCTTCCGGCGATGGGGGTGCATGGGCACCGCAGCGCAGGAGTTCAGTAATTAAACAGGTCGAACCGGAAGGGATGGACGCAATCGTACGTAGAGGTGCTAATTAACTTAGATTTTCTAATAGTACCGTATGAGCCTTATGCCCCGGCGATCCTTATGCCCCGGCTAATACGGTAGTACTACACTTTTTGACGCGCGTCCGAACGTTAGAAGTTAGAAGAGATTTTGCAGACACACGAGCATCACGAATTATGTGACACATCATGTGCGGAAGGACGGCCTACTCGTTGAATGCCATACATGCCGCGGCGGCGGCATTCGAGATAGTCGACGAGGTCGAAAGAGTTGTCGTCGCGGACGGAGGAAACTCAACCCCTCGACTCGCTCGGCAACAACAACATATCCCAAGTGGGAAAGTGCGAAACTGTCGACCGAACACCGGTCCCGGCGGCGAGTATATCATACTTCGCGGCTCATCGGGGCGGAATGATTCGGGGGGGGTGTACAATCTAGAATTATGTGGGGCTATATGGGGTCTGATTCCGAACAATGGCACGCGACATTCCCCCCATCGTCTCCCATCCGATCCCGAATTTTCCATTTCGCCGCATTATGCCATGTTCAACGCCCGATCCGAAACGATTTACGACAAGAAGTCATTTGGCGACCTCATCCGACGTGGTCAGACGTGTGTCTTCGCGGTGGATGGGTACTACGAATGGACGACGGCATCATCACAATCACATCATCATAAGACTAAGGTGAAGAAGGCGAAGCAGCCGTATTTCGTATGCTACAAGGATAAAAGGAGACCTCTCCTACTGGCGGGATTATGGTCGTGCGTGAAAACAGGACTCTCGACGAAGAGGAGGAAGAGTCGTTCCAATGATGGTGAAAATAATGATCTCGACGACGATGACGGCGACGACGATGACGGCGACGACGATGACGGCGACGACGACGACGACGATACCATCACGACATTCACGATATTGACGACTGATGCCCATCCTGATTATGCGTGGTTACATCCCCGTCAGCCCGTCATGCTATGGGATACCTCCATCGCATTGGACTGGTTGAGTAGGCCCGATCCATCGATTGTGGACAGGCTTCGTTCCGTGCCAATAAACGGCATCACAACTAATAGAGGAGATCGATCATCGATTTTATGGGAAGGTGAACTCTCGGTCCATCCCGTGACTACCAGGATGAATCACCTGACGTACCAGGGAGATGATTGTACCGTGGAAGTGAAGCTGGAGGATGTTCCTCCCGGTGGCATCGAATCGTACTTTCCCCGCGATGGGGCAATAAAGAAGAGGAAAATCGGGACTACCGATGACGGGGGAAGAAACTACCGAACTCATTATGTGACGCCCGTCGGCGGGAACTCGTCATCGGAAGGATCGATGGAATTAATGACGAATCGAGTTTCTCGCTCGCTACCAAAATGCTTCTCCCACCATGTTCAATTGATATCATCGAAGGATGCTTCGTCCGAGCCCGAGATCGATAAGATCATGTGGGCTTGTTCGAAATGTACTTACCTCCATCGTGGCCACGCTAAGTTCGAATATCTTGTGTGTGAAATGTGTGGCTCGCAAAGGATAACTCCAGAGACATGTGACGATACAGATGGGGATAAAAAATGAAGGCCGTGGCTAAAATATTGCCCACACTGATGAGTGTTTTTCTGCGTCAATAATAGTGTATTAAATATTAATATGGTATGATCCGTCGCGTCGGGCACATTCACTTTCATGTGTGACCAATTCACAAATTCGTAGTTCTCAGTGTTTGAATGTGGGTGGTGGTAAGTCACCCCCTGTAAATCTCGATCCTGGCTTGCTTCTATCATGAGACCTTCAGGGTGGGCACTATCGAAACGGCGTACGATGCAATAGCCGAGCCAAGGTTAAGCAAAAAAATGCTCTGAATCTTTATTTTTTGCCTGAGGGTGACTGTACTAGATCCCTCGTATGAACAGTGCCACCATACACATAACACAAAACCAAAATCTCTCTCCGCGACGGACCAACAACATCCACGCACCGTCGAAGGAATCACAGGTCACCTCTTCAAGCAGCCCTCCTTCGCCTCAAACAGGGTGATCTAAAATCCTATTCCCCGCCCCCCCCCCACCTCTGCTATGTTTGCATCAACAGCTAATGCAATCAAGCACTGTGGGAAAAAATCGGGGAGGAATATTTACCCCGCGCTCAGCGTGCGCAAACGCTATACAGGATTTGGGCATTTTCACGCCCAGCGCTCCTCCGGGAGAGCCCTCGTTAGGCAACAGATCGGCGATCCCTTGAGATTAATTAGTCGCACAACTTTTCTCAGTCTGCCATCATCGTTGAAGTACTCTCCGATAGAGACAGCTTACTTGTGTTTCGGCGTGAGATCAGTATCGACAGGAGGACCAGATAATAATGAAACCGCTGACGCTGGAAAGGTAGGGGCATTAAAAAATGGGCTATCATCGTCGAAGGACGCGAAGGCAGCATCTTCCTCGTATTCCAACGAATCAGAAAAATCATCCAGTGCATCGCATGTATCAAAGACATCCCCAGAAAAGAAGGAGGCATCCGTAGTCAAAAAGGCAACAGACACCGTACAATGGGCTTTGAGGAGCATACTTTCTTTGTTGGCGAAAAGCCCGGGAGTGATGTGGTTTTACATCACTCATCCTAAAGACTTTCGTAAGAAACTGGCTGAATTGAAGGAGGCCGCGGTCAAAGAAGCTCATCACTACTGGATGGGGAGCAAACTACTTGCCGCTGACGTTCGGACCGCAAGGCATTTGATGGGGAGAACTCTTCGTGGTAGTACTTTGTCACGCAGAGAAAGGAAGCAACTACTAAGAACCACCACGGATCTCTTCCGCCTTGTTCCGATGTCTGTGTTTGTGTTGGTCCCATTCATGGAATTCGCTTTACCATTTGCACTCAAGATATTCCCCAACATGTTGCCGTCCACATTCCAAGATTCGCTGAAGGAAGAGGAGAAGATGAAGGGCGAACTACAAATGCGCATAAGTATGGCTGGATTCTTTCAAGAGTGAGTCGCAAATATTATTATTTACGTGTTGGATGCCTGACAAAGGATAATCAATGAATCGCGTGTTTCTAATTTATTTCTTTTTCCAGTACTCTAACAGAACTTGCAAAGGAGCAGAAAAAGTTTGCTCAGATTCGGAAATACGATGCAGATGATGCCTCCGATGCCGAATCAATAGAGATAGAAAAGGAGGCATCGGCTATTTCGTTTCTCGATTTCTTGAAGAAGGCAAGAACTGGTGAAGCCATTCCGCCTGATGTCATCATTAAGTTTGCCAAGTATTTTGAAGACAATTTGACTCTGGACAACATGGGGCGAATGCAGCTGATTAATATGTGTAAATACATGGGTATCCCCCCATATGGCAATGATAATCTTCTTCGTTTCCAACTCCGGCATAGAATAAGATTATTGAAAGATGACGACCAGCGTATTCTTTGGGAAGGTATTGAGTCCTTAACAAAGATGGAATTGAGAGAAGCTTGCAGAGAACGAGGGATGAGGTCTATTGGCCTTAGTAAGGTTGCTTATAGGAATGCGCTGCAACAGTGGCTGGATCTTAGCGTGCAGAAGAATGTGCCAATATCTCTGCTCATCATGAGCAGAACATTTTTTCTTCACGACGAAATGATTACTGGGGAATCAAGTTCAATTGGTTCAGGGAAGGGTGTCATAGGATTGGCTGACACGATGTCTGGAATCGATAAGGAAGTTCTCAATGAAATAGTATTGGAGATGGCATCTTCAGAAGAAAAGTCTAAAAATACGGAGGTCATGAAGATTCAGCTTGAGGTTCTTGAGCATCAGAATGAAATGATCAAGGAAGAACAAGAAGAGAGGGATGCAGCGGCCAAAGAAAAGGTGGAGAAAGATAAACCTGATGAAAAGGAACCTTTAATGGAAAAGACAATATCAAGCAAAGAAATTGACACGTCACTAGATGGTTTTTCTCCTGTCGCCAATCCTGCCAGTTCGCCACCAGAGGTTGCTGTTCTTAGAACTGTGGATGCTTATTCAATTGAATATGAACTAAAAGAAGACGAGCAAGCCGAACTTTCAACAGCAGAAATTGATGCTATATCTCAACTTGCTTCAGCTGACCCTGTTCTCCGTGAGCGGGAAGAGCTCAAACGCATCAAAGATAAAATGCATGGTGAAATCGGAGTGGACTCTGATGCACAAACCGTATTAATCGATAAGTCTCAGGAAGAGGCAGCCATCGCATTCAAAGAAATTAACGATGCAATTGAAATGGAAGCGAAAGATATTTTGCTGGGGGACACAGAGTTGAAACAAACTATCGAAAGCCATGATGATGAACCTGTTGGAGACAAGAAGCTACAGAAGGCAATTGACCGTTTGAAATCTAGAGTTGAATCAATGGTTGGTAAGATCGAAACACAATTGAGTCATGTTGAGGTCAAAATTGGAAGTAAATTTCATTTGCTGGACAAGGATGGAGACGGCGTGCTGACCATGGAAGAGATGGCACAGGTTCTTCAGACTGTTTTGAAGAGAGAGTTGACAGCTGAAGAGGCTATGGCAATCGCAGAAGATATGGACCACAACAAGGATGGTGTATTCAGCATAGCTGAACTGGCGCAATGGGCGGAAACAAACACGATTGTCAAACTTGCAGAAGATGGGCGAGAAAAGGATCTAAATGACATGATTAGTGCAAGAGTTGCTGATCTGAATGAGAAGAAGAAGATGATGAAACAGGACGCTAGGATTGATACGCCATCCAATTAAAGCCAATAATTCTAATGTACACCTATTCTTCTTTGTTGATCGGCTCCGCTTGTGGGTGTAACGTTCTTATTCTTCTTCACACAAGACTCAAAAAATAATCATTCTGCACCGATATCAACAACGCAATCATACGTCTTAGGGAATCCACCATCCTTCAACACCCCATACATGACTTGAATTTGGTAGTTCTGATTACCGATGATGTCTCGGAGAATTGCATCAAGTGGACAGTCGTCTGAAACGTCAGCTGAAGTATTTGCACCGGCAGACGGGACTAAGCTTGGGCAGTCGACAGTGTCCGTTTTAAGAAGAGCCTTGGCCATGTTCACCGCATTGATGTGATGCGGGATCATCTGATGAAGGAATAACTCAACGTCGCCCAATACTTCGGCGTTGGCTGTATGGGTCGTCATCCCTGCCATCATGTAACAGTTCGTGGCTTCGATGCAGCCGGCAAACTCGGAAGTCTTGTCGCAAACGAAGCTCTCGGGGCATTCTGGATGGGGAAGCTGAAACGGAGACATGCTGTATGTTCCACACGACTTGTCGTATTCACTGGGTTCGGGATGGCGGTATGATATGTTTGGAAAGTTTGATCCCTGGATCGGCACATCGTTCTGCAATAGCTTGATCCTGCCTGACATGCCGTGGTGGATGTGACAGAAGTAGAAGAGGTCTTGATCGTAATCCTTGTCAAACTTTACCCCCACTGAAAATTTGCCATAGCCAGCCCATTGATCTGAGGGTTTAGTTCGGGTGCAACAACACGGATATCACACACGCAACGTTACGATTGGCTAAAAAGGTCGAGAATGGGTGAGAGGCAGTAGTTGCGGACATCACAACTCACCAGGTGGATGGAAAAATAGTGGTTCGTACGCAACCTCGAGTTCCACGGTCTCGCCATCCAACATGTATGTCAAGTAGTCACCTTCCTCGACCTCGGGCAAGCCCGCGTGTGCGCCGTCGGGGTGATACGCGAAGCCCAATGGATGATACCAATTGGTAATATCTTCTTGAACGAAAACGTACGTCTTACCTACCTCGATTCCGATTGTGGGGAAGGGGTTATCGATGCCGCATTCGTCGAAGTAGAAAGCGCCTTAGGAAATAGGAGTGAATCGAGAGGATGCATGAAGGGCTGTTAGGTACCACGACAAATAGATACAAGTGTCAGCTGTTGATTAAGAGATTAACCAGAATCACGCACCAAGATCGGATGCGAAAATATCCAACTTGACTGTAAATGTGCATACTTCAATGCCGGTATCGTTAGAGCAGGGTGCGCGACATATTTCAGTTTCATTAGCAACACCTGTGGTCTCGGCAATTTGCGCTGTTGTATTATCGGGTGCAGTCGCAACATTTGCTGATTGGAATGAGGAGGAGATGTTGTGAGTACAACGTTATTCGTCATTCCATTATCGTTCGTACGGAAGACGCATCGCATAGATGTCATTCAAGAGTACTCACTGCTATTCGTTGATGCCTCCTCTTGTTCCTCTGTTTGCAACCGACTGTCGCCGCTGCGCGCAATAGTGGCGTTCTCGGCGACGTTGTCCTTGTCGAATCCGTACCTGCTGACGTCAATATCGACGTACTCGCTGACACTGTTCACGCTCACTGCGCTGCCCTCCACCGGCCGATCGCAGATATCGAACTCTGGCCAGCCGTTGCTTTCCAACAGGTCCCTCATCGTCTGGATCTGTGCGTTCTGTCCGTGAATTATGCTGCGCAGTAGATTGGTCATGGTACATTCGATGAGGGTGGCAGGATCGGCGGCCTGGTCCTCGGAGGTTCCCCCGACCATCCTATCGCACTCGTAATCCCAAGTTGACATTAGCGCCTTGGCCATGTTGACCGCGTTTTGATGACTTCGATATACGAATACATCGTAGCGCGTAAGTGCAAATGTGGATGATCAACATCGTCGGGCTGTAAAAGGGGCACTCACTGAGGGATCATCTGATGCAGAAAGAGCGCCTTCTCGCCGTGACGCTCGTTCGTCGTCATGCCGTTGAACATGTGACAATTGATGGCATCGAGGCAGGTGGCGAACTTGGACTTCCCCTCCTCGCACACGAAGGTAATAGGACATTCCGCTTGAGGGATCCTGAAATCGCCCGGCATGCTGTGGGGCCACGTTGTTTCGCCGCCGTCGTTCGCAGCGACTAGGCCGAAGGTACCGCATTCCTTATCGTACGAAGACAGGATTGGTGGCAACGTCGCAGCGGGGAGGTCATCCGGATGGACTAATCGGCCGTCGCGCATGAGCTTGATCCGACCGCCGAAATAGCGATGGATGTGACAGAAGTAGAAGAGATCACTCGCGTATTCGAAGTCGACTGGAAGGGTTACGTCGACTAAAATCATGCAGATGGAGAAATATTGACTGGGTCGAGAATCTTGTTACACGACGACGCGGCCTAATTCATAATACAAAGAAAGGCTCACCGTAGTACTCGCCGTTCGTCGCCCATTCCTCGAAGGGATGTCCGAACTGCGGCTCGTACCCTCCCTCCAACGTGATGACCTCTCCCCCCAACTGGTACGAAAGGAACGAATCCTCGTCAAGTTCCTCGGCACCCGATAGCGCTCCATCCAATCCGTATGCGAATCCAAGAGGATGGAACCAGTTGGTAACGTCTGACTGTACAAATCGATACGTCCTGCCGAGTTCCATGCCGATGTCGTGCATGTTGCCGGCATCTGAACATTCGACGAAGCTGAACAGACCGAATTCGGACGCATGCATATCGACCCGGGCGGTGTACGTGCAAATGCCGGTGGCGTTGTCGCAAGGGGCATTGCACCCGGTCCAGACGGGGCCGGCGATCGTCGCGCCGTCCTCCTCCGTCTGGGCTCCTTGGTATGGCGCACCTCCTGTCACGGGACCGTGTGTATTTCGCATCGCGGTGCGCACCAGGACGATGCGGGATTGTGAGGAAAACATGCATCCATTGCGCACGAATGAACACGCGACAACGATAAAACTTACCCGCGTTAGTACCAGCGGTGATCCCAAGGGCGATCGACAAACTCACGACAGCCGTGACGACAAACGTCCCTAGACCGACCACGAACAGCTTCTTGATAGGATCGCCGCCCGTGGAGGCGACGGAGGAGGGCGGGGTGGGTTTCAGGTCCTCGATGTCGCCAATGTCATTTGTCATGATGTTTCGAGACAACTGCTGCAACGATATAGAAACTCGTTTTTGGTTCGGAATTGAATTTTATGGTCCTTGTTGCATTTAGATGCTCATGTTGCGAGCCACAACATGCGTCATGATGTTTTAAGTTGTCCTGTGGTCCACGCATTCTCTCCATGGATGACACTGTCGTCTCCCTCTCCTTTTGCGTGTTTGGCACGCGGCGAAGATGATGAGGGCCTCAACATGCAATGATGTTTTAATCCTGTGGTCCACATTCTTTTCATGGAATATTACTACTCTTCGCTTCCTCCTCTCGCGTGTTAGGCACGCGCCCATTATGTTTAGAGAAGAAAAGTGTGAGCCATTGTGAGTCGTTGTGACGTAGATATGTCTGAATCCCATCATGCCTGCCACGGCTTTTTTTTTTTCGTTTCAACATAACGTTCCATATCTGCCCAGATTTTTGCAATTCGTGGATTATTCTCAACATCACAATAAGTTTTCACATAATCGATATTCT
>JALLBA010001158.1:0-11144 GCA_036939675.1 Cyclostephanos invisitatus
ATTTTGGCTAAACTACTGTAGGAAGTCCTACGTTTTGGCTAAACCCCCGACATGTACAATTAATAAAGAGTGAACCTAATATAGTTGAGTAAAATGACACAAGAATCAGTGCCGAAGGTCCTAACGGTTTGTAAAATATAAAAAAAATGAGAGAGGTGTTACAAGAAGTAAATATTTGGCAGTGCCTACTGAATAACATAAACGTAGTGGTATTTTGCGTTAATGCACAAAATTAATTTTGGGAACAAAAAACAAGTGCGACACAAACACCACAAGTCAAATTAATTTTCGGAACGCTCCAATATTTACCTCTCAAAAAAACACATTCACGCTACTTGATATGTCAGCTACTGTCGGTGATAGTACCATAGAGAGACTATGATTGGGCACGTGTGAGTCCCGATGGCTTCAACTTTGCACGACATTTTTCTTCACAAAACTGAACTGCATATGTGAGGAGTTTTTATCTTTAGGTAATTCATTGTATCACTAATGGAAAGACATCTTTGACGAAACAAAGAAGCATGATGAGTATTTCAGAGACACAAGAGTGCCCTGATTGACAGGTGATAATGTGACGTTGAGGTACCAATGACGAATTGCCCTTGAATATCGCAGCTCAAAACATCACATTCGTCACCAGCTTCAACTGTCTGACGTTCAAATGTGAAGCCTGAAATCGAGTTGGGCAAAAAAAGCTCTACGCCAATGCTAGGCGTTCGTGAGAAGACAAAGAGCTTGCGCGGTTGATCCATCAGAAATCAAGAAGTCATCTTATTCATCAGACACTTAGCCCTTTCAGATTGCGCGGAGCCATGGCAAGTTATCGAAAGACCGAATCCACCCGCCTCAGTTGTTTGTATTGTTTTATCTTTCAGAACTCCTTTCTCTTGTAATGCAGCGAGCGTTCGCTTGGTATTGGTGTGATGGATGAATATCCCTCCTTTCTCCTCCCACGCTTCTCTCAACGACAGTCTATCGTCAATCAAGATGTGATTCCGCCCGCTCTCGCGATGCTTGTTCTTGCTCCAGCACGTGATGACGTTCACCACCCCGACCTTATCCTTCCTCCTCCCGGCGACGAGCTCGTGGGAGCTCTTCTTCCCTGCCATGTCGACGTGATTTATTTCCAAGCCGTCACCCCCGGCGGCAGTGCCAGTCGTCTTATTCCCCACCAATTCCCTCACGCACCACGTGAACTTTTCAGAGCGACTCTTCATCGACCTCGGCACGCCGGTCAGTATATCGGGCGTCGTGGGATGATTCCTCAGCACGTCCCAGAGCGCCCTTCCGTCCTCGGTCCAGGGCAACGTAGCGTAGAATCGATCGGCCCGTCCGATGGCGGCCCACATCGCGGACTGGTTCGGTAGCTCGTCCGGGGACCGACCGCCAAAAATCCTCTTGACACCGGCCTCGAAGTCGACGAGCACCCCGTCGAGGTCGCAAAATATTTTGTATTCAGACGACAGCTCCGACGACGCCGACGATGTAGGCTTCGCTTCGTCTGAGGGGCATTCGGGGACACCGCCGAAGAACGCGGAGAGAGACCTTTGCGTCTTTGCCTTCTTGTATTGCCCTAACGATGGCGACGTTGAGGAGGAGGAGCGTTTCGACATAATCGACGACGGGGGGAGGGCGCACCTGAAACCAATGGAATTGTGGGCAAGGAGAAAGATGGGAGTGATAGAGTTCATTCGGGGCGTTGACGTTGAAAATTGGGCAGCGCTTGTGGCGTGGCGATGCTCTCGATCTCTATTACGCAACTACTAACAGCGCTTTCTTCATGTTCCCGCGCATTCTTCAGGGAAAAGCATACTTTGAACCTGGTACCTACAGTTTCTACGTATCGTAAGGCTCAAAAGGCCTATCGCTATGGATAAAAAATGTGAATCAAACAAGGGGAGGGGGAGGATGGTGGCGTGGGGGTCGTCCCAACAAAACTCTCATGTCTCATGGACGACACACCCTCTAACATGACTGTCTGCAAACATCATATTTTATTCAGCCTGCTGATACGTAGTAACCCTTACTCAAGATCACTCAAGAGAACCTAGAGAAAGAGCCAGGGGAATCAAACACTTAACCATTATCCCTCTAGTAGGTAGCAATGAGTAGATCTATGACGAATCAAACCTTCACCAAGATCCTCATTTTTTCTTCGCTTCACGCGTTTTGTAAAGGAATGCGGGTGCCAATTGAAGTCAAGGGTGAGACAGCTCTCTATCACGCTTTCACTGGCAAGCAGATCTCTTCCATTCATCGAGTACAGGCGTACAGTAGCCAATGCTCCCAATTGCAGCCCAAGTAACTGAGCTGATCTCTTGTGTATCATATGTTGAGTCATTGTCTGCTGTCAAAACACCCATCGCCGCAAGTACCATCACAGCATTGCGGAGGTGCTCAGATGCGAGCTCTTTTGTCGTGCTGAAAAGTTTTGCTCGAGAAACTACCGTAACGGTCGAGTCAAATTTATTGTGCACAATTTCATCTCCTAGAAGCTGCTTCATAATCCCAAGCAATGAGATCCAGATTCCAAAGAATTCTTGTTTCACGGAAACAAGTGTTTTGATGTGATGCAAAAAGGGCTTGAACAAAAGTGAAATACAAAGCTCTACTTCAATCATTATTTCTTCGAGATCAGTTTCCCCTCCGCGAGGAATCCGCAACAAGTCGGTGATACGTTTGCCCGCCAATGGTATACAAATGTTATTTAAAATATTGCATAATCCTCCTTCAACTGGAATACTGCTGCTATTTTTGTCGAGCAGTGTGTCAGTCAATAGGGATATTGCCTGTTGCCTGACACTCTATCGGATACGGGAGGAAACAGCAACGGCTGAGTGCTAGCTCAAATTAAATAAAGAACAAAAACAGGAATTGTCACTTCATACCCCATTTCTGCTTTTTTCAGCAGGCTCGCTGATGGCTTCTAAGATTGGTAACCAACAACTTAATAAGTGTTGCGATTCACCATCTTTAGCTGCTATGGAATCCATTCGAGTATGAAGAACTTGCAACAAGTCAAGACCAGCAATGCTAAAGAACAGAGGGATCGAAGTAGTTAAGTGCACGAAAAATCTCATTGATCGACGTAAGATTTGTAACTCAACATACTGATGGTTAATTTCGCGAGGAACTACTTACCTGAGTTTTGGACATTGACCTCGTTCCCCCGCCTCAACTAAACACCGGACGGATCTAACAATTTGAGGCCACCGCTCAACTCTCAAAGCATTCTTCAACTCGGCAGTATGCAAAATAAGATGAAGTGATCTAAAGGTTTGGAGAGACGGGTCATCTTCAGCAAGGATACCCGCATTTTGGATGTGGTCGTTCGAGCGCAGACCCCCACGTGTCGCGCACCACTCGGCAAGTCCCAGAATCCCACTCCAACCCTCGTCATCAACCTGGGCTAAACAATCAACATTTTGGACGACGCGCCAGAGCCCTTCAGCTAAATGTTTATCAAGATTCAACTCTAAAGGCGACCACAAAAGTCCCAATGGGGGATGCAGTATTTTCAATGTCGAAAAGACTTCATTGGAAACCATATTACGGTTGCTTGTTCGCACACACAATCTTAGAATGCCAGTAACACACTTTTCAATACCTGAAGTCAGCTTGATAGTCTCTGGCTGGTGATTGTCATCACTGAGTTCACTTCCCCTACTATGCCTGTAAGTCAACCGGGAGTTGTAGTGTGCACGAAGAATTGTATCCCAAATCAAAGCAAAGCGGTCGCGGTTCTTCAGTGCAATCTCACAGAGCAGAATTTCAGCAAAAGCCTCTGAGGCAGGACTTAGAGGCAAACCCAGAGGAGATCCATCGCATTCTGTGCCATGCACGCTGCTGCTCGTCATCTTCGACGAGTCGCAAATAATCTCGACAAGAGAATTAAGCTCGTCACTCAACCCTTCTTCGCTCAAATACCGGCTTGCTGCAATCAGCCCGTTAAAGTCTACCAATTGAGACAAGCGTTGTCTAACTCGCGCCCTCATGGATTTAAAATTATTGTGTGAAACATCCATCCTTTCTAAACCTGTCACTCCAACAATTTCATTGTCCAATGTGCTCTCATATATTAACTGACGTTCAAACGATGCACCAATAGTGGAGAATCTCCTTGGACTTTGAGAAGGGAACTCCAACCTTAACTCTGAGCTTCTTTCATTTTCCTCATCGCTCGATGCCAAATCATCCCAGATTAGATTAACTTCTTTTCCGTAAGTGGGACGAGTGTTCCCTCCTTGTGCACGAACATTTTTTCCTCCTTCAAGCGACCCACTCGAACCAAAAACAAAATTCATAAAACTCATCTTTCTGGGTGGACCTTCAACTTCGTCGTATGGACTCAAATTGGCCATTCTCCTGCAAAAATCGAGACGGGCCATGGGAGACAGCATATCAGGATCACTCTCTTTCAGGATATTGCGCTGTCCACTTCCACTCAACAGCTTTAGGTCTCTTAACTCAAAGAGCATTGCCCAAACGCACTTCCAGCCATCTAATCCAATGAGATCACCATATTCCTCGGCGATATTGAACGCAACAGTAAATGCGCTTTGACGCTCAACTGTTTTGATAAAATCATGAGCTCCCTCCTCGGTCGCTCTATCGTGTTCACCAATCAAACCTGTCATGTAACAGATGTTTGTAAACATTTCCTGAAAGATATCAGGGCGTCTCAATTTGCTAGCCCCGGAAAACATTTCATATACCAAGTCAATCCCAAGACGTGCCGCTAGAACGATTCCTTTTCGGTCAGGGACAGTAGAGACATCTGCGTGGTAGACGCCAACTGGAACTATGCCCCATAGTCCCGAAACGGCTGAAAGAGTCGGCAGCCAAACACACTCCAGCAGGAGTTCTTTTTGATCCCTGACGTCTAGTTCGTATCGTGTTTCAACGTGCGACCGGAAAGAAGCTGCACTTCTCATGACATCCTTCCAGCGCTCGACGGTCATAGATCCATCAGCCCCCTCTCCCAAAGTTCTGATCTGCTCATCTTTAATATTCCTGTTGTGCATAACAAGTCAGTCGTCAATGTGCAACAGCAGCAATGTCAAAAACATCAATACACGAATCGAATAGTATTTTGAACCACACCTGTAAATTCTTTCTAGGTACTCTTCAGGCAGATCTCCATCGCTGATATCCTTGCCATAATTTTTGTTATTTCGAATAAAATCAGACATGTTCATTCTGCGATTAGGTTTGATGTTCTCGTTGTGAAGGTCTGTATTCAAGATGATTATGCTGAATGAAAGTAAATATGCTAAGATATGAACAGTGACGTCGGACGTGGATAGATTGAGAGTGAGATTTGTCAGATATCAGTTCTTGAATAAACATCGCACGAAATGCGGAAACAAAAACTTGGACGATGTAGCACACTGTTGTGCTGACCTGTATCACTCGCACGCTTCTCATCCGCGGAGAATAATTTCAGCGAACCTCTAATGGATTCCTCGCATTTACAGGCAATACTCTCGGCGAACGCCTGTAAAATGCGGTCAATCATTTGCGCTTCACCAGGTAATCGAAATGAGGAGAGGAACATGCGTAGCCCGTCTAGCACCGTCTGATGCTCAAATCTAAAGGATGAGCAGAATGCGGTCAGAAGCTCCTTGTGGAACCAATCCTGTTCCCAGATAGGGGTGTTCTCGTCGGTATCTTTTGAAGATTTTCCAACCTCTCCAAGGTATTGTCCAATGGCGGATTTATTCAAGCCAACGACGAGACCATTACGCAAAAAATTAGCAACGCTTTGGGGGTCGGGTGGATTTGGGAGCATTCCATTCTCCAACAGGTATTTTAGTCCCATCCGGGGCTTTTCGTTGAATAAACGCGCAGCGTGGTGGAGGATGCGCTTTTTATTCTTGGTCTTCCGCAGAGATAATGATGATTGCGAGATTACGCTTGCCAAGGATTCCACATCATTAAAGGAACATCGCAAGCATCCAATTAAAGCTTCGAATGAAACGGATGAAACGATTTAGTATGAGCTAGCTGAAGAAAGTCAGAGCGACGAGTAGCAATTCAACTTACCCTCGAAACAGAGCTCTTTCAAATGGTCTGGAACAGATCGATGCCGTGCGACAAGCATAGGGGATGTCTTGGATTCTGACTCATTGGAACGAGGGGTGGACGTTGCCATTGTCCCAGCCCTGCTTGACGCGGATGGCAAATAGGGCGCACCCTCTTCATCCACCAAGCCACCGCAGCATCTACAGAGCTCTGCAAGCAATCCAGAAGCCACGTCTGACTCTGTCATGGAGCAATCGTACATCCAAAACAATTCGTCAATCGTACTGAGCGATTTGCTCGCTGCACCACCAGCATTTCCGCTGCTCAAGCAGAGTACATCGACTAAACTTTCTAGTATCACCTCAACCTCCATATCGAAAATTAAATTGGCCTGGTATTCAATCCCGTCTGTTGGTAGTGGCCGACGTCGCAACAACGATAATGCTCGTTGATAAAAACCACTGAATACACTCTCGAATTGCAAAGTCAAGAAGGGGCGCAATTTTGCTAGGCTCCACATGAGAGAAAAAGTGGCACATACTTGAGAGAGCAAGTCGAGTGAGATGGTAGATTGGCCGTCACCAAGAACGTCAGTTCCAGAGGACGGTGGAGATGATATGTTCGAGGAAGGAATCTCGTGTTGAGCCAACGGTGCTTGACCTAATCTTAGCAGTGCAAGACAGAGGTCATCTCCAATAAAACGAATTAGTACTTCATCCTCCTTTGAAGTAATGGATGACTGATGTGCAGAGATAGAGCTCGGAACTTTTCCCTCGGGAGAGACAGCAGCGTTTGAACCCCAACCTGTTCTAAGGCAGCATTGAATCAACCTTAGACACAACGTCCTACCTTCATCGCCCACGCTTGCATCCATCATCATGATATTATTCCACTTATCACCACCATCACCATAAGAATTAGTGTTGCGGAAAGATAGCGTATCGATCAAGAACTTTAAGATTTTTCGAGCTCCAATCGGATGCCTGCTCGACATTCTACCGCTCATACTATTGCTCGTATTATGTTTCAATGTGATCTGGGCATCCTCCCCCCCAAATACGACGTGTACGATTCTCATGAGAATTTGTTCGAAGTGAAAACTGAGAGCGGGAGAGTGATGACCACCGCCATCGCGGACAAACGTGTGTCGGGTAACGAACACGACTTGGAAGGCTTCCAAAATCACAGACGATGGCAGTCTTTGGACACTGATTATTGATTGTGCTGAGATTTTTTGTTGCTTGTCCTTATCATAAGGTTCAGGTGCTTCGACGCTCGTGTTCGACTTCCCATCGTCCAGATGCAGTTGTTGCAATTGTCGCTCCCTTACGGTCAAATAAACTTGTCTAAATACCGCGGCCTCAGCAGCACATGCACCCGCAGCGTCCAATTCAACCAACAACTTTAATAAATCTGCGATTGCCATTTCAACAGCCTCGTCTGCACCAGCGTCTGTCTGTTCGAATCGACAAGCGAGTACACCGCGAGCTATAGGTTCCAGTAATGTTTCGTGAATAATTTGTGCAGGTGTACTTATCTGGTGTTGACTGCTGACCTGGCCCTTCTCAAAAAAATTATGATGACCACCATTATCACCAACATGATCGCCGCTGTTATTGTTAGTGCACCTAGTAATCTGCATTATGCTCCCCCGCTCCAGCAGTCTATGTAATGCACGCAATGCCACGAGTGTGTGTGGACCAGCAGCGCGTGGATCGACGACTACGGCAAGGAAGGGTGCAGCATATGGACCTGGATCGAGTAATCGCTGCAGAGGCTGCTGAGGCTGATTTTGATATGGTAAAAATGGCAACGACAGTGCGGGGTCCGATGAGAACCCTGCAGGTATAGTAGGATCGCAACTAGGTGAGGACGGTGGAATGGAGTGGGGGGTGGGGGGTGAGGCTGGCGAAATCGCTAGATGGTGTTGTTCCTCGGGAGCTGGAGCGGCTTCGTCGGCGACGACTGTTTCGTTGCCATCATTGTGTACGTCGGCAGAGTTGACGGCAGCGTGAAGGGGCGATACTTGCGTTGTCACGCGATCACGTGTAGCATACGACGCATTAGCGGTATATTCGGGGCCCCCAAATTTGGGATTTGAGGATGAACAGTATTCTCCGACGGCATTTTCCGCTCCACCTCCACCGACAGTCGCATCCAAGAATCGTCCACGAACCAACGAACGCAATTCGCGCAGACCCAATGCCAATTCGCCCCGTGCGATGTACGGAGGTCCTCCCATTAGGGAACCCAAGAGTAATCTCGCCTCCTCGTTTATGTGACATGCTGCATCATGGATAGATGGACGCGGTGCGTTGTAGGATGCGATGTTCATTGCGGTCGAGTGGTTTTTGTGAGAGAGAGAAGTGAGAATTTGCGTAGATACAATGATTAGGTAGTTACAATAACTCCTTGGCGGATGTACGATACATACTTCAGCGACCTCTATTTTCAGCACCATGATGGCAACCAAAAAATCCAAGGAAGCCACTTCTCCTGCGTGCTACATTTGCACGGCGGCGTTTGCAGTCGAAGGAGCAGCGGAACCCACACCCACATCAAGACGACACACTGCGACAGCATATCCAAGAATTGGACTCGACGCCTCCTTTGTCGATGTTTCATACTCTCACTACCACCCTCCATCGGATGTGGATGGAAATATTTGCGACATTTCTGATCATGCTCCTGGAAGCTCACACATCAATACAGCTCGGAAAGATATAATAAATGGCGCTGATATGTATGAAGCCAGCCGGAGAATGGACATATTCTTGGAATCCGCTCTGAATATTCTATCAGTGGGGTCGAACGGGATGGAGGGGGACATCAACGATCGAATTTTTTTTTGTCAATCATGTCTTGAACGGTGAGTAGGATTGTTGAACTCTGCTTCGACGTTTTATGATGTGATTCAACCAATCCATGCATCCATCGAACCCTGTCAAAGTATTGGCCTCGCAGTTGAAGCATGTTCAGAACAGTTCGACGAAGAATGCGTTGCCTACGATAAAGCGGCATCGTCGGAAGAAGAGCGAACCTCACTGCTCTTCAATGTTTTATCTGCAAATGCTGGCACGAATGATTTAGGTTTACATGATATCCATGGTGAAAAAGAGGTTGATGCAATACATCGGTAAGTACATCGCTTGCTTTTTTTTTTATGCAAATAATTTTACTGGAGTGCCTCTCAATAATTAATTCTAGCGCAATCGAGTCATTTCAATATGACTTATCCACTTTGGTAAACGCCTGCGATGAACAACGGAAAGAGCTCATAATTCTTCAAAATCTGATGCAAAACCAGCTCGATCGGTCTATCGCCATAACTAACCAGGAGGACATTATTCACCATGATTTGAACTCATTGGAAATTGAGGCTCGCAATTTTTTAGAGGAATCAAACCTTGTTAGCAACAGCTGTTCAGCCGTAGAAAACGAAGTCGGTGCCATATCTCGTGTGAGGCTCATGTCAATTCCATTCAAAATCCGAATAATTGATTTCGACGACAAACTAAGTGGTGGGGGGTACCCAACAATCAATAATCTCCGGCTTGCATACCGTATCAACAAGAAGGCCGGCCTATGCCAAGACGAGATCAACGCTGCATTTGTCAATGCGGCGCAGCTATTGGCATTTACTCTTGGATCGTATCCGAGTCTCAATACTTCCAACATTATTCGAATAATACCCATCCACCCATGTGCGAAGATATTAGTCAACCTTCCTGATGACCAAAGTGTTCATAATCTTGGATTCGATATTACCAACAACAGCATTGAACTGTCCCATGTGCCTACTCGATCTATTGCATTGTTTCTTGTCCTTTTGAGCCAATTAAGCTCTCATATTCTAAACCCGAAGAACCAAATGATGATAGTTGATCCTCCTTTTCATATGACAGAATGCTCAATCGACAGCGTGGATGTGACAAAGTTAACAGATTCCAACGTTGTCGCGTGGTCATCGGTTGTGTTTTGCATCGCCGCCAACTTGCGCTGGCTATCAAAACTAGAGATTGGGCGGCGCAATTATTACAGAGGGTATCCTTCCATTGTGTCGAAAACTGCTGTATATGAATAGAAAATTGTTGTGAAGAATAGACTGCATTGTTTTTGTCAAGCATGGAAAAAATATTAGTAAGATATTAGTTTCCTAGAAGGTACCATAGAAAGGAATAGTTCGTCGTGTGTTTCAATTTCTGATGAGCTAGAGGACAAAGAGGACAAAAATTATTTTGTAGTTGTGTTTTTGCACATGCAATGCACTAACGCAATTACAATGATATAGAATATAGAGCATTCATCTGAGATGATCAGTGAGGAGCGAAACCTGAAATAGTTTTTTGATCAAAGGTACACAGCAGCAAGGAACAGACTTTTAAATTCCTTTGATTGGAGCAAACTGGGGCTTGCGAAAGTCTCTGCTCAAACCCTACTACTAAGTACTAAGTAAATGTGTGGAGAGGGCAAAAAAGAGCAGTGTCGGTTATTGTTCTTTAACTCCCCAGCCATCTCTGACTGATCTGAAAGCAGTGGACCCCTTCAGAAATAGATAGACGCGGTTTATTGGGGGGTCCCATTTTCTACTGTGTTCATTAGCCTCTAGCTTCTGCTAGCTTCGCCACTCGTTAGATAAGGGGAGTACTTGGGGTCGCCTATGTACAACGTTTGAAAATGTATTAATGTGAATTCGTATATCTTTCTTACATGTGTATCACGTTTCACCTGTATTGAATTCTACGCATTCCTATCAACCTGGGCTCTACCAAGGGGGATCCCTGTTTCCATTTTTTGCGAAGTCTTGCTGATACGATTTTACATGTTATCGAAACCCACACTCTGTGTCCTCCTCCTACCGTACTTCCCGGGGTTTAAGCACCACCGGGGTTTAAGCACCACTATGACAATGTTCCCTAATACTATTAGAAAAAGTACTATAAAGTACTATATTCTACCAATTTAAGTGCATCCTATCGCGTTTTGCAGATTATCTACTCAACTCCTGTGCATGGATCACCGTCCACCGACATTGTGAGAAAGATCTTGTTAAGGGCTTTCTAACGATACCCACTTTGACCTACATTCTGTCATTTGCCAAAATTTGGGGCGCGGCT
>JALLBA010001159.1:0-11142 GCA_036939675.1 Cyclostephanos invisitatus
GAACCTGATGGGACGATCGTGCTCTCTGTATCTTGGGAACTTTGGGTAAGGGTACATTACATACATATCCTTGGGGCTTGGGGGAGAGTTCCAACACACCCTTTCATAGAGCTAGGGCGAGCAGCCCGTGGGAGTACCGTGGGGGAACTATATTCGTGTAGGTACCATGGGCGAACGTACTGATGGTGAGTCCCGACATGATGCTTGTTTTGGTAATCAGCAAGATTCTCTTGTCCCGGATGCCACATGATGTCGTACGCACCTTGTGCAACTTTCTCACAAACCCAAAAATACCGCATCTCCATTGATCGCGACCACTGACATTTTACAGTGTTGTTAGCAATGCCAACCGCAGTGGCATTATCACAATGGACTGGAGTCTTGGGTTGCGGGTGGCTGAGTTCTTCGAGCGTCAGTCGAAAAATCATACCTTCCTTGCAATTGAGGAACAAGGCACCCAGCTCGGCTTCAGCAGCGGATGCACCTATGAAGCGTAAAACTGCACACAACGTGAAACATGCCCCATTTAATTCGATGGGGTCGCCATTGGTGGGGGACCAACCCATAAAGAAATGTCCGCAAGGACGACTGCGGGCGTCCGCTTCGGACAGGTAAGACGCGTCCGAGTGCACGTTCATGATCATATCCGATGCTCGAAAACGGATAGTGGCGTCGGGGTTTGTTGCTAAATAATCTAACAGCTGCTTGGCCTTCATCATCGTGTTCGTCGTGCCGTGTGATTGCTCGTTAGTGATCGAGCTTAAGGCCATCAACACAGTGATGTCGACGACACGGGCATAATACAGGATGGTGCCGATGACGCGTTGAATTTCCTTGATTTCGTTGGGCGAAAGACCGGGAGATGTATCAACGGGAAGTGGGGATTGTGCCTTGTCGCCATACTGTTTCAGGGCTGGAGCGTATGGGCAATGTTGTGGACGTGTTGGCATTTGATGCTTGTATTTGAGGAGCAAGTTCGTGATGTACCCTGGCATCGAATTATCTAAGGTTCGTGCACGATAATCCCATTTCAATTTTATTCCACAATACAAATCGCCCATCCAATCCACAACGAGTTCGTATTTCAATTTTATCGCAGCGATGAGGTGTTCCGCATGTTCGCGGCCGACACATTTAACACTGAAATCATTGACGACGAGGGTAAAGGTGATGGGGCGAGTTTCGTGCTTCCAGAGACCGGGTGTATTAGCGCATTCGTAGTACCCGTGGGGGAGGAGACATTTATGGAGAAGTTTGTTAGCAAGGATTCCCGCTTGTGGAAGTCCCCAAACTGCACGTCACATTTCAAGGTAAATAAATCTGTGTAGCATATGTTTTTTTAAATCATACTGGTCAATGATCCACTGCGGGAAGACAGAAATGGGCATTTTCATGTATTCGTATCGATCCAGGGCCGCTGATAAATAAAAGGTTTTGATGTCGAGGCACATGCATTCCGTGCCGAGGCTGCCGAGGACGCTGTTCCACAACAATTTCAAAGTTGTGAGGTCGGCAGTCCGAGTTGAGAGTTCGCCGGGGTAGTTAATCAAATAACCTCCTGCCGTGATGCAAATTCTGTGTGGATTGGCCTTTTGCGGATGATAGTCGATGACGATCCTGGCATAAGTGACAGATTGTTGTTTCAGGATGCGGGCAATTTCGTCATGATTCATGACAAAGATCGAGTTCATCCCCTTTTGGCCCGTTTTGTTGTTGCCTTGTGCCATTCCGCCAAAGTCTTTGCCGAATGTGGTTTGCCAAATTTCAGCTGTGGCAGGGTCGTCCTTGATCCTTGAGGCGTTTATAACTGCTGATGGTTTTGCCGGTGACGGGGTGTACCATGGGCATTGCAAGTTGTTGTAGGTCAAGACACGGAGGGGCTTGTTTAGATAGGAGTTTAGTTGGGGTATATATATCCAGTGAGTTCATCCAGATGCACTCGGTTAAAAAATTAATAGCCTCTTGGCAGATCATCCGGGCTCGTACGATGGCTGGGACAGCGCCTGGAGTATTATGTCGTGTCGGGCGTTGGTGTGTCCTTGGAGTCGTTTGTAAAGTTCGCTTGGCTGTGGGATTCGGGGCTGAGATTATTGGTGGTGCATCAGTGATTCGTTGGATGGGTGCGGGATCAACAAGCGGGATCGGCGTCACCCTTTGTTCCACCCTTTGTAACACCCTTTGTTTGTCTCGTTGCTTTATTGGTGGTTGGCAAGGCAATCTTTGTAAGTCGCCGGGAGGGAGGAGCCATTCGTGGACTGGGCTTGTTATGACGCGTGGGTCCAAAAGTGTCGCAGAGTCGGCCAGTTTTTTCTTGACCAAGGTGAGAACTTGGACTTGCTTGTGCTCGGGCATTTCCTTAATCGTTGTGACTAATTCATCGACAA
Source organism: Cyclostephanos invisitatus (assembly GCA_036939675.1). Taxonomy (NCBI): domain Eukaryota; phylum Bacillariophyta; class Thalassiosirophyceae; order Thalassiosirales; family Thalassiosiraceae; genus Cyclostephanos; species Cyclostephanos invisitatus. The sequence goes on from JALLBA010001159.1 coordinate 2,385, forward strand.
TATCCTGTAAATGTTTGTTCCACATCAAAAATGGAACCTGACAATGTTGCGGAAACAATTCAGCGGACCCTGAGATGCGGTATGCCCGAGTCTCGGGCACAAAATAGTGGTTGCATTGGTAGTGTTTCTGCATCATCCAGAATGATGTTGGACCGTGCACGTCTGAGGTTGATATCGTCGGCGTAAACATAGTCGACGTCGCCGTCATCAACTTCACTGGATTCACCGTCGGTATCGTCGTCATCGTCATTATCTTCGACCAGGATTTGAATAGGATTGTCATGTGGGGCAGATACACGACGATGTGTGCTCCTGATACCCTGGCGAGGTCTTTTCATGTGGCCCTTCATCGTGGCGGGGCTTGGATTCAAATACTTCTTGACGTTGTTTACCATTAGATTGGGACAGCCATCAAGGAAACCGTGGCGGAGCGCTTTCAGTAATGTGGAGATGCGAGGACTGCAGAGGGACTGATGGGCGAACCGTATGCTATTTGCTTTCATTCGTACAGTATGTGCAAACGTAGCAATGTTATCGGTATCGAGATGAGCATGGGCGTTGGCATAAACAGGGGCAGCCAACGGCAGCGTGGTGGAGTCACGTTGGGCGGTTGTGCCTTGGCAATGACTGACAGGTAGCGTCCATAAGTCTGTAGTAGCATCTTTTCCACCTTGCATAATTATTCACCCGTCGTACCAAATGGCGCACTTTGTTTTATCAAATCGCACCTCACATCCTGCATTAGTTAACACACGAATACCGAACAATGATGCGATGGAAAGCTCGGGAATGATGTGTCCTGTGAGCATTACTGGGAGGTCATCAATGTGGACATTGCATTCATGCGTCGACAGTACCTTGTGCCCATCCGCCAGGGCAACTTGCAATGGGGATGATGTGGGCCGTTTGTTCTGGACGGGGGTGCCCTCCAGCATAAAAATTTGCATAGCACCGGAATCAGCAATGGCATCTGTTGTGCGAAGGGGAAATGTGGCACTGGCGAAATCTGAATGCACCGAAAGCGATGTATTTGATGTGACGATCGTTCGGTCATCATCCAACTCTACAGAATAGTTTTCAGTGGGGTATAATGAAGTATCTGAGCTACAAAAAATGTAAAGTTCTCATTAGTTGTGTTAGTCATGATATTCGCCGCCCCTAACCATCACATGGGAGGAAATGTCATCTTGTGCCTGTTGCGCATGGAGCAGGGATGGCCCAGGTCGATGTATTGGGCCGCATTGTCACGAGTGAAGTAGATTTCGTGTGTGGCCTTGCGGAGATGCGTGGGGCACGACATGCTGGTGTGCCCGTCAGCCACGTCAAAACCACACGAGTAGCAGACATTCCAGTTTGCAAAATGTTTCACTGTGTTAGAAAATGGTGGTGCATGCTCACGATGGGCCGCAAATGATCCCGGAGTTTGGCCTCCGACGTATGGAGGAGGACCCCGCCCTTGGGGTTGCATTCCAATCTGAGGTGGAGGAGGGCCTCCGAATCGACCAGGTCATCCGAGTCTTCCCGCCGGTATGGCTCCGAAAGGCTGCATCCCAAAACCACGTCCAGAAGGATGGGCCGGGGCTGAAGGAATCTGTTTGGGCGCACCTGCCTGGGTGTACCCAAAGTATTGTGTGGCCGCTGGGTTGCCACGTCCCGGGGCATAACAGCGACTCTCACTTGCATACCGACCATGGCCTCGGCCTCGTCCAGCATCGCTGACGTTAAATGCTACTGCATTTAAAGATGGAGACCGTGATGCAACAGGTCCTGTGTTGCAGCAAGTTGTGCGATTTGATGCTCCTGGTGGATGCTCGTATTCACCGCCGTAGGAGCTGTTAACTGGCTCTGTAAGTCAGTGCGGCCACCTGAGTGGCCACAGTCTCGACATCATCGCTACCCATGGCGATGGCGCCGAATCCGTGCTGTTGATGGGGCATCATGGGGGCATATCCGTTGTACCCTGCAGTCGGGGCGGTCGCATTCAGGCGGCGTTGGAAAGCTGTTTGGATCATAGCATGGAGTGCAATCCATGTTTGGTCAATCGGTGCGAGAAGGTCCCAGTCTTCAAAGGTGCGGATGTACAGGCCGGTGGAGGCAAGGAGACGCGTTGCTGTGTTGATGAGCTGTCGATCGGTGTAGGGATAGCGCCCAAGTAACTCAATTTTGGCACAATCCTCAATACGGTGGAAGAGGATCTCAGTGGGATCGGCCGGAGAATATGGGCTGCGAAACTTCTTGTCGTTGCCTTCCAATGCAGTAGGCGTAGGCTCGCCGTAGAGTGTGGAAAGTCCATTAAGGATTGTCATGGCGGACATGCCCGCATGCCAACCGATGATGGTGGGTTCGCCGGACACCTTAAATGCATCGTTAATGCATGCATCTACGGCATCAAAGCATGCGCGTTCGATATTTATCATCAAGCGATAATAATTCTTGGGACGCAAAAACTCGGCGTAGATCGTGGCGATCTCGGGCCTTGTGAGTGGCGAGTTGTCGATGATAGGGTTACCGTTGGCATCAACGAAGGGTTGGAGATTTGTCGCACGGACGTACAATGCAACCGGGCCTGGGTCATTCGACAAGCAGAATGGGGCAATTACAATCAGTGCGTACAATAGACGTGCCATAAAGAGACCCTTTCAACCGTGGAGGGTGCTCTGGGGACATAGAAGGCGCTGGAGGGCCTTCTCAAAGAAACGGCGTAGAACTCGAATATTCTCGAAGTTTGGGCATACGTTCTGAAGGCTGGGTAACCCAGCGAGGAGTGTTGCTACCTCATCAATCGTGATGAGTGTATCCATGATGTTTGATTGTCACGTTAGCATGAATCGATAGAAGCGTCCGATGGGGCTTCGGGGCATACACACAGATGGGTGTTTGCGAGTGTAGATCGGGATACTTAGAACTGTTGAGAGTGAAAAAGGGGCAATGGTATTGCCATTGAAATTAGACTAAAGTTTGTGTCAGACTTATGGTACAAAGCCAAAGTCTCTCTTGGCGCCAAAGGGATTCCCGCCAAGAAGTGTCTTCCGTAGCACTAAATAGTCACAAGATATCCTATGACTAAATACATATGAGAAACGAGAAGGGAAGGCAGTTTGCCTCCACCTCCACATATCAACAAATCCTGGATACAACATGAGCCAACCTACCTATTAGACGAGTAGACAGCCCATAATTAGTTAATATCCTTTTCATCGACATCTATGTGTGTCATAGGTTCAGTAGATATCAACTAATCTTCAACGAGCCGCCAAAAGCGAAGGCAACATGATGAGCAAAGCGAAGAACGGAGCCTATGAGATCCTCGCCGCCCAAAAGAGCACCGTCACGAAGATCGCGGATGTCATCACGCCCGAGTCCGTTGACAACCTCGAGAATGAAATCGGGGGGATGTTCACCATTCTGAAGTCCAGCCATTTCAACGAGGGCCAGTGCTATGGCTATCTCGCATGTGTCATCCCCGAGGACAAGTACAGGGTGGTCATTGCCGACGACGCATGGACATACGTCGCACTGGCCAACCCAGGAGCGTACGCCGCAATGGCACTTGGAGCAGGCGTCAGCGCCACTCAACGAGAGCAAATCGTTGCAAATCACAAGGAAGCACAACTCAGCTACGCCAAGTACCTTGGCGCGCAGGAAGCCGGGAAGGAACTCATCCTCTACGGAGTGGGCGACGACGCACTCGCACCTCTCAAAAAACAATACATCAACTTCGGCAACGCCACCATCCACACGATGATCAAGCACCTACGCGAAAAGACAGCGATAAAGATGACGACATCACAAAAGTATGACTACAAAACAGAGGGATACAAAAAGCCATGGGACCCGACGATGAGCATCACGGCCTACTTCACTGGCCTCGACAAGTTCCAGATCTCCCTCGCAGACCGTGGCATCTCAACGAGCGTAGAGGAAAAGGCGATGGCGGCAGGCGCGAGGATGTGGGAGAGTGAAATGTTCACGGAGGATCAGATGGTGGCGTGGGAAAACAAACCCGCCGCCGACCAAACGTGAACAATCTCCAGGCATATTTCACCGAAAAGTGGCTGGAGAGACGCCAGTATTCGGCGGCCATGGCAAAACAATCGAGATTCAAAGAAGCAGCGCTGGCGGCACAAGAACAGGCGGCAGCAACAGAAGAGGGGGAGACGCAAGCAATGATGTTCGCGTTGCTTCAAGAACAACACCAGTCGCAGCTGGAAGCAATGCACGCTGCGAACAAGGCGGCGATGAAGATGATGATGGAGCGGATGAATGCCCTCGTCACAGCCCAAGGGGGTAGAAAACACGACCCAGCTGCTGACAAAGAAAACGAGCCCCCACCAGCAAACAAAGGCAAGGAGGATAACACACAGAAAGGGCCAACCAGACACAAAAAGGCCCTGTGTCCCCATTGCAAGGCATTCGTTTACCACAAGCCGGAAAAATGCTTGGAGCAGGAGGCGAACAAAGAAAAGCGCTGGCCTGGGTGGAAGTCGATCAAAACAATCACAGCCTGACAGGGACTGGGGACAACAGTAGTTAGTATAGCAGATAAATTATTTAAACCACCTGCGATCAATCATTATAACTACTGGTCCCCGCTAGCCTGTCGAGTCGACGATCAGGAGGAACTCGAGACTCCCACTCACAAAAAGGAAACTCTATCGGTGATACTACCAGGACCAAGCAACAAGATAGCAGCACACTGGGCGCAAAAAGTAGCAAACCGCAAAGCACGCACCGGAATCTTTGACACAGGCGCCACGTCGAGTGCAGGTAGACCGGAGGATGCAGAGCACTTCGAGAACACGGGGCTACCCTCCACAAAAGTATTCATGCTCCCCGACAAAAGAAAAGTGCGCGCCACCCACAAGATGCTGCTCAAACACAAGATCAGGGAAGGGGCGAGGGAAATGAATATAGTCCCAGGACTACATTCAACTCTCGTCAGTGTACCAAAAATGGTCGACGAAGATTACATCGTTGTTTTCGATAAAAAGTCAGCTAAAACTTATGACGCAACAACAACCACAATCTCAACGACAGGACAGCCCGTCCTCGAAGCCCCCAGATGCACTTCCACCGGCCTCTGGCACATGCCACTCGATGCGGACGAAGGCAAGGAAAACGATGGCCACCACAACGGCATTATTGCAAAAGAAATTTTCAGCAATAATGGAGGAGCATCAGAGATGGCAAGCGCCATCTTCGAACTCCCAAGCACCCGCCAAACCATCTTGTACCACCACGCGGCAGCAGGCTTCCCCGTCAAAGAAACTTTTCTCGCTGCATTCCGAGCAGGGAGTTATGCCACATGGCCAGGCCTGACGGTGTCGGCACTCCACAAGTTCTTTCCGGACTCGGACGAGACGCAAAAAGGACACATGAAGGGCCAACACCAAGGAATACGTTCTACAAAGCAAAAAGCATTAGATAACCCGGTGAAATCAGAACAAACCATAAAAATAAAAGTGGAACCAGGAACGGAGGTGCCCTCACCTGTAAAACGTTTCAACGACATATTCGTCCGCGTCGAGGACCTCGCCAAAAGCATCCACTCCGACCAAACAGGCACATTCCCGTACACCTCGCAGTGTGGCAACCGATACGTCATGGTAGCGATCCACCTGGATGCGAACTACATCTTCAACGAACCCATGAAGAACAGAACTGAAGGTGAGATGATCAAGGCGTACCAAAAAATAATAAACAGGATGAAAGCAGCAGGACTGGGATTGAAAACCCACCGACTGGACAACGAGGCCTCAGCAACGTACAAGGATTGCATTCGCAAAAACGGAATGGTACATGAACTCGTACCCCCAGACAACCACCGCAGCAACCTGGCGGAGAGGGCAATACAAACTTTCAAGCACCACTTCATTTCAATTCTGAGCGGTGTGGACGACAAATTCCCATTGTCACTGTGGTGCGCTCTCCTCGAACAAACAGAACTCACCGTGAACCTCCTACGACAATCCAACGTTGCACCAAAAATATCGTCGTTCGCCCACGTACACGGCCATCACGACTATATGCGGAAGCCATTTGCGCCAATTGGATGTGCAGTCCAAGTCCACATCAAGACCGGAAACAGACGGACATGGGATACCCACACCGAAGCCGGATTCAACCTTGGCACATCCATGGAGCACCACCGATGCTTCAAAATTTATGTCAGCAAAACACGAGCAACAAGAGTTAGCGATACGGTGTTCTTCAAACACCAGTATATAACAAACCCAGTGGTCTCACCTGAAAGTATGGTAGTAGCAGCTGCACAGCAACTAACGACGGCGCTAAAAGGAAACATACCGGCGGGCAATGAGACAGCGGAAGCACTCAAACAAGTGAGTGTTTTATTCACAAAAATAGCAGAAGCGAAAGCGGCGGTGGCAAAGGCGAAAGAACAGAGAAACAGGCAACTACGCACTCACTCGGACGCACGACAGGTAATACCCCTTCCAAGGGTGGCCGAGCAAAATCCAAGGGTGGAAATGGCAATTCCAAGGGTGGATGAAACACCCCAGGCTGATTGTCGAGTACCGGAAATAACAGCAAATCCGATCACACCACAACCAACCGCAAAGTTTCCCGCATTGTCGTCCTCCGCTGCGCGACCCAACTACATCTCGCAAGACGAGGAGGAAGATGACGTGCCCCCGCAGCGATACAACACGCGCTCACGCACAATGAACATCTTCCAGGAAGCAATGTTGGCGTGTGTTGACATCTCCAAACCAACATACGTTGTGTCCCAAGACCTCGGAATGCTAAACTACACCAAAACAGAGAAACCAGTCCTCAAAATATCGGCACAACAATTATCATCTCGAAGGATCCCGATGACATGGCTCTGCAAAATGGCCAGCTCTGTTATTGGCGACAAGGGCGAACTCCTTGGTATCGACATCTGATCGGCAACCCCAAGACAAAAGCAATATGGGCACATTCATACAGAAATGAAATCGGATGCCTGGCACAAGGAATGCCGGGGCGGAACGAAGGAACGAATACCATCGTTTACATATGCCACGACCAAGTACCATGCGACAGGATGAAAGACACAACATATGGTCTGATAACCTGCCTCGTCCGCCCTGAAAAAATCGATGAACCAAACAGGACGAGATTAGTGGCAGGGGGTGATCGAGTACACTATCCAGGCGACGCGGGCATGCCGACAGCCGATCTACTCACCGTCAAACTACTGATCAACAGCATCATATCAACCCCGGGAGCAAAGTTCATGACCATGGACATAAAAGATTTTTATCTGAATACTCCGATGACACGATACGAATACATGCGACTGAAAATATTGGACATGCTCGACGACGTAATCGCGCACTACAACTTACATGAGATTGCAACCCCAGACGGTTTCATATATTGCGAGATCCAAAAGGGGATGTACGGTCTCCCACAGGCGGGGATAATCGCACAGGAACTCCTGGCAGATCGACTATGACACCACGGGTACACACAGAGCGGAACAACACCCGGACTATGGTCGCACAAGTCGCGCCCGATCCAATTCTCCCTGGTGGTAGACGATTTCGGAGTAAAATACGTTGGCAAGGAGAATGCGGAACACCTCCTGAACACGATAAGACATTATTATAAATGTTTGTGCGATTGGAACGGCAAAAGATATTGCGGACTCACCATCAAATGGGACTACGCTGGCCAGAAAGTGCATCTGTCAATGCCGACGTATATCAAAAAGGCACTCCAATGTTTCCAACATCCCCCCCCAATGAAACCGCAACACCAACCACACCCCAGCATCAAGAAAACATATGGGGCAAACGTGCAGTACACGAACCCTCCCGATGAAGCACCAGCACTAGACAAAGCAGGACAGAAGTTCATACAAGAGGTTACGGGAGTATTCTTATTTTTGGCCAGAGCAGTTGACGGCACCATGCTAACCCCCCTCAGCGCTCTTGCATCCGAACAAGCAAGCCCGACGGAATTAAAAATGGAAAAATGCCTCCAATTCCTCAATTACGCCGCCACTCAGGATGACGCGATACTCACCAACAAAGCGAGCGACATGATCCTCGCCATCCACAGCGATGCCTCCTATTTATCCGAACCCACGGCCCGAAGCCGAGCAGGCGGCCACATGTTCATGGCAGGCGATGACGAAATCCCGACAAATAACGACGCCGTACTCAACATATCGCAAATAATCAAATCAGTAATGTCATCGGCCGCAGAGGCCGAACTCGGAGCGTTATTCATCAATGCAAAAACCGCCGTATCCATGCGCACAACGCTCAAAGAATTAGGCCATCCCCAAAAACGAACGCCGATACAAACCGACAACTCCACCGCACACGCACTACTCACCAACAAAATCCTACCAAAGGCACTAAAAGCCATGGACATGCGATTCCACTGGCTCAGGTGTCGCGACGCTCAAGGACAATTTCGGTATTATTGGAGACCGGGTACACAAAACCTTGCTGATTACTGGACTAAACACCACCCAGCAAGTCACCACACAGCCTTCCGTCCACAAATACTCACGTCACCATCTGACCCTGAATACATGAAACTCTTCACGAAACAGGCCACAGTTACCAAATCCTTCGTGGACAAGATCTTAATGACACCAAAATTCCAAGAGATGGCAGCGAAGCACCAAATGATCGCTGCCAGAAGTGCCTAAAATAGCACTACGGCAAGGGTGTGTCAGACTTTTGGTACAAAGCCAAAGTCTCTCTTGGCGCCAAAGGGATTCCCGCCAAGAAGTGTC
>JALLBA010001160.1:0-11140 GCA_036939675.1 Cyclostephanos invisitatus
CAGGAACATCCTGAGTGTTCCTATTTTTTTATGCGTACATGCTCAACGCTCAAAGGTCAAACGCAAACTAAGTCTACATACATGTCTTGCCTTAGGCCAAAATTCTGCCCTCGACTGAGAAGACTTGCATTAATTTTACAATTTTCAACGGAGTGTGTGATGTCTTTTTTTGGATAGAGAGTTGATGTCGGTGGTGGATTAGATTAACACCGGCGTGCTGTGTCTCCTTGTTATTTTAGCTTAGTGTTGACTGATCTGAACGAAAAGTGAGATACTGCTTTATAATCATGGGTCGGGGAAAGCTCGTATTCAAGGGCGAAGAGAAGGCCAAGAAGAGGAAGGATGGGGGGGGAGGGAGATCGAGGGTCAAATCCCGCACTGTCGAATCCGCATCGTCGGTCGACGGCGACGGTAGTAGGAACGACGCGAGCGTCGATGCCGGCGGGGGCGGTATAGCCAGCGCGGCTCGCGCCGCCGCCGACGCCGCCGATGCCGACGACGACGACGGTGGACGCGACGATACACGGGCGAAATGCGACCCCCTCGCGTCCCCCGGGGGTAGGACGACGAACGATGACGGCGGTCGGGGCACACCGAGCGTGGGCATCGGACGGGGATTGATATCGACGTCGTCGTCCGTCGTTACCGGTCACGGCACGTCGTTCAAATCCGATTTGCGGGTGGGCGATGCCATCCTCGTACCTTCGACGACGTCGGGCGGTAATGACGAGATGCGCGTGATCACCATGATACTGTCGAACGCGTCGGCGTCCATATCATCGGCGTTCTCGTCGGACCTGAAGGTGCCCACGTCGTTCCGGTACGTCAACAGGCCTCGGGACGACGTACGCGATGGCGCGATGAAGGCGGCGAAAGCGAGGCGGGAACAGGAGGAGATCGAACAGCGCGCGATGGGCACGTACGGGGACAGTAAGGGCGAGATCGTGTATCGCGAGAAGACGGAGCACGGCGGTTATAGGATACGGAGGGAGAGGGCGACGACGGACATGACGAGGTCGGATTTATTGTCGGCGAGGGAGAAGAAGAAATCCGATCGATACTGCTAAGAGGTAGTAGAATGATAGATGCATAGAGGGTTGTAGAAGGACGGGTGCAACACCTCGGGCCATACGTGATGACGGGAATTCAATCAATGCCCCAAAACCAATTGCCCATATCGCTCCTGAGTTTAAATATTCTATCAATCGATATGACACATGGAGATATATAACAGAAAAATGGCATGACCCGCCCTCATAAGCCCTTGTTGTAGTACAGGACCTCGTACGGCCTGCCATCATTCCGCTCGTCGACCAACCCGCGATACTTCTCCTCCGCGTCCTCGACGCGTATTTCGCCCATTTGGGGAAATATCGCCACCGAGGCGGGCAGGCCGATGCCGAAGCAAACCAGCAGTAGGTACGTCGTCATCGGCACCCTCATCGCGGGATTATTCATTATGGCATTTCTCAGCGGCGGCAATGCGCCCATCATGAACGGCGGTAGGAAGTATACCGGCGCCTGGAGCAATGCGCGGGAGAGCGTCGTCGAATTCACCCCGCGTTCCGCGGCGATTTTCGATTTCTCGTTCGGCAATACGTCCTCGCCCCGACAATTCACGAGGGGTATGCCGGTATGCATCTCCGGACTGCGCACGATGTAGCAATTCATGCTCGATGCCACGACCGCACTCGGGAACGCGACGTACCGCAGCATGTTCCTCGCGCGGACCGGATCGTACCTTCGCTGTATGAACGTCGCGAGTCCGAACGCCACGCCCAACGCGGCGGTGACGGCCGCGCCGTACGATTTCAATAGCGTCTCGTTCGTCATTTCGGACGACGCGTTGCGATTGTAGTAATTCACGAGGGCGTTCTGACTCTGATTCGCCCAACTCCAGAAGAGGAGGGCGGACGTCGATTGCGATGCGACCATCGCGACGCATATCGGACCGTTGAACGGCACGTATCCCGACATGCGGAACGGGTGGGGTATGAATTCGCCGGTATCGGGATGAAGCGCCGCGGATGCGACGCGCTGTTGCGGCATATCATCGGTGGGTTGGGGTGTGGGGCGGGTGAGAAAACGAGGGTACGCGAGCGTGGGATGAATATGCATGATGCCAAGAATGCCCTCTTTATGTAGATGGACCGAGGTCCAATCCTTCTTCGCGGGGAACGACAATAAAAACAAATTTCCTCACGTACCTGAGCCTCCCAGAGCATGCGACTCATCTCGACGACGCTCGTCCCCTCGGGCAAGTCATTCAGGTAATGCTCGTATTCGTCCACCATGGCCTTGCACCGTCTAACCTCGTCCTGACCGTGAAATATCAACGACGGATCGCACGCGAGTAGCATCTTGCACAACCTGCCGCCGAAGGTGGATTGTTCGTATCGCTGCATCTTCGGATCGAACGTGGGGACGTGCGACGACGTGGCGTATTCCGCGAACGACGCGCAAGCGCTGACGGACGCGATGGCGAATGCCATCGCCATCGACGTCATTCCGATGGGCACCGCGCCCTGCTGTGCAGACGAAGACGACGACGACGACGACGACGACGACGACGACGACGCTCCCTCGACGACAGCGGCCTTCTCTGTCGCCGCCATCCTACCGGATCCGGCGGCGCTCGATTCGGCGGCGGGCGCGCCGATGCTGGACTTGCCGCGATGATGGCGCATCATACCAACGACGGCATCCCTCCTCGGGATGATGAGTACGTCGCGAGTCGGACGGTGGACGGCGGTCCGAGAGGCGACGCCGGAGGGGAAACGGGACGCGGCGATGCGCATGCTCATGTATTTCGTGTGTTGGGGATGGATGATAAAATATATTTATATATCTTCGATGCAATTGTTTCGTGCGGCGAGGAGCGGATGTTGTCGTCGTTTTGGATCGGAGAGGTTCGCAGCGTTTGTGCTCCCATCCTGCACCACACTCCTGCACCACACATCATTCACATCATCATCTCCCCTCGCATTGAAATTTCACCCCGCCCCTCAACGGTACGATATATATGGTGTATCGTCAAAAAAGTCTCACCCTTCGCCGACACGACAAAAAAAATACTTAAGGCACGATGTGATAGCGAGGGACGATGCGACAACAAAGGAGAGATAGGAATCTGTAGGTACTCTACTCTCTATTAGTAGAAATCGTAACTACTCCTATCGAAAATCCGCCGGGTTGATACTGATTGGTCGGGTGATGTGGTGAACAAAAAAGGTGCGTGCAGAAAAAAAGGGGAGAGAGAGCGAGGAGGATGTAGTGTAGGGGATGAAAAGGAGATGAGAGATGAGGGATGAGGAATGAATGAGCGTTTTTAAGTGAGAGGAGTCGAGGACAAACGGAACCGATGCGAGGCTGGAGAGAGGAGAGAGATTAAGGAGTTATATACTATACACTCAGTGTGCAAGATACAACAAATCAACGATCGGCGAATAATTCCATTTTCCACTCCACTTTCATAATAAAAAAAAACAAGGAAACGCACATGTCGGATCCAACGACCGAGCCAAGGGTGGTGAGATGGGCGATATTGGGAACCGGCTGCATCGCGAACGACATGGTCCAAGTGCTGAAGCAATTGCCACACACGCAGGTCGTCGCGATCGGCAGTCGTACCATCGAATCGGCGAACGCATTCGGCGATAAGTGGGACATACCCCGCAAATACGGTTCGTACGAGGACGCCGTCGCGGACGCGAACGTCGACGTGTGCTACGTCGCCACGCCGTCGTTGCGTCATCCGGACGACTGCATGCTCGCGCTGAAATGCGGAAAATCGGTATTGTGCGAGAAGTCGATGGCGCCGAATCACGTCGTCGCCGGGGAGGTATTGGACGCGTCGATAACGACGAGGTCGCTATTCGTGCACGGCGTGTGGAGTCGATTCTTCCCCGCCATGAGGAAGATACGGGACATCATCGACTCCGGCGAGATAGGCATCGTCAGGTCGGCGCGCGCGTCCTTCTGTCAGAACGATGGAGCCGGATCGTGCAGCGCGCTGCTCGAGACGGGTATATACTGCGCGCAATTCTTGCAGTGGGCGTTGATGGAGGGTGGCCACAATGATGATGATGATGATGATGATGATGACGACATCATTGACGTCGACGAGGATGGTCCATCGGTGGGACCCGTAGTACGCGGCGCGTGCATGACGTTGCACGAGGGCAGCGGCAAGGACGAGCACGTTACGGCGATAATCGAATTCCCGGGAAAGAAAATGGGAATGTTCGAATGCAGTCTCGCTCACTGCTCCACCCGATCGGCGAGCATACATGGATCGGAGGGCGTTATCGATGTGCCATTCCCATTTTGGTGCGTTCTTTCGTGCATAAGTATGGCGTTGGATACGGTCACACTCTACATTTGATCGTTGTATCTCGCTAGTTCTCGTGAATGCTTCTCTTGTTTCCCTCCTCATTTGTATCGTCGTTTGTTTTTTTCCATACGAAAAAGGTGTCCGACGACGATCAGGGTCACTAAAATGACAGGATTGGGAAGTCAGCAATGGTCAAAACCGGCAACATACGATTTCCCACTACCCTCGGACGTGATCGCATTATCGACTCGGGACGGCGACGTTCCCGGTTTCAACTTCGTGAATAGCACGGGACTCGCGTACGAGGCCATGGAGGTCAATCGTTGTTATCGAGAGGGATTGCTCGAGTCGCCATTGTTCTCAACGAAACAATGCATCGAGGTATTGCGCTTGATATCGGACATAGGTGAATTTGCTGCCAAGTAGGGCGATGAATTGTGGAATCCAATGAACACGCCCGGAATGACGGCATTACTTCGAAAGTGATGGTTGTATTAGATACCACATCGCCACTGTTATTTGTTCTAAAGCTGAAATACAAATAAATCACCGATAGAAGCACGATCCAAGTTCTCCTAAGTTACTACCGAATAATTTATAGTTGCACGATTTGACCGGGTGCATCCGCGAATATCTCCATCGAAACGAATGGTTCGATCACGAAACTCGACTCGTCGGTCTTCATGCCGTGATCACCCCCGCCCCCCCCGTCGTCGCTCTCGTCATCGTCGGAGTCATCGTGGCCCCGGGCATCGTCATCGTACTGGGGGTATATGAACACCACGTTGCGAAAGTCGAAGTCCGATTCCGACTGCATCATCCCGATCATGGTATGCAGCTCAATGAGCTGCAACGTGGCCTCGGCATCGTGGAATTCCGGCGACCGATTGACGAATTCGGTCCACGTCTCGCTCATGGTCTTCGTCGAGAAGTGAAATGGCATCATGTGCTCGCCGACGGAATTGCCATCGTCGTCCTTCTTCCTAACGCGCATCTGCGCGATGGCGAATACCGGTATCTGATCGTACGGACTGCTGAAACTCGACGACCCGTTGTTCGCGGCGCCCTGTATTATCGACAGCGCCTTCATGTGATTCGGTTCCTCCACCGCATCCCTAAGCCGTTCGACGTCGCCGGGTTTCAGTCCGGTGAGTATCCGCGCGCCCATCAGGTCCTTCGCGTTCGGTACGAGTCGAAATATCACCCTCCTCGTGACCCCGTCGTCGTCGTTTCCCCCGGACGCGGCAGCCGAATCGTCGGATTCGTCGTCCCGCCCGCCGCCGCCGCCGCCGCCGCCGCCGTATTTTTTGAGCTTGTACTCCCTCGATGACGGACCGTTGATGAGCTTGAACCAGCACTTGCCCAGGTGGAACGCTGACACCTTCAATGGCGGCGCGCCGACGTTCGCGTCGCACACCGCCCTGAGAGCGGCATCGGCCATGTGTCGCGAGAAGAAGAAGTGAAAGACGCTATTCCTTTCATTGTCCGAGAGTATGACGCCATTCCCATGCGCGTCCGTGAGGCCGTATACTGGCACGTTGAGCTTCTCCTCGATTTCATCTTGGGACAATGCGGGGTAGCGCCCGGTCGGCGCCCCCCCGCCGTCGCCTCCTCCGCCATCTCCCCCACCTCGAGATTTCGACGACGACCTACCGAATCCGAAGAATGCGCCACCCCGTACGCCGAAGAGTGCGCGAGACGCCGACGAGACGGCGGCGGAAGGGGGACTCGATGTGCTGGACGATTCGACGACGGGTACTACCGTTATTCTCATCCCGCTCGGAAACAGGGCGATGGTCGTCAGGACGAGGAGGTTGAAGGCCGCGTACGGAAACGGCAGTCGACGCCGCCTGAGTAGTCGAGGATCGATTGCGTGCGAGGCCATTGCGGGATGTCGCCTTATGTTTCGTCACTAAT
This sequence comes from Cyclostephanos invisitatus, assembly GCA_036939675.1. Lineage (NCBI taxonomy): Eukaryota > Bacillariophyta > Thalassiosirophyceae > Thalassiosirales > Thalassiosiraceae > Cyclostephanos > Cyclostephanos invisitatus. The sequence continues at coordinate 6,251 of JALLBA010001160.1, forward strand.
TCTCCAAGGTCCGTTGTTTTGTTGTTTGTTGCTGGTTTTGTCAACCTCCGGTTGGTGTAATCAAATAATTAATCGTCCCTCTCATTCTTGTGTGTTTCTTTTTTAGGTGTTCGTTCCACGTGTCTAATACTCCTAGGAATCAATACAACACGAGAGGCCTTTTATTGGCGGTACCGTAATTTTATTCGGAACGTTGGGGCCGGCAGGCTTCGCGTTATTGTAGATAAGAGAAGTTTTTACTCCAACCCCTCTTCCTCCATTTCCAACCACCAGGTCGGCCGAGCGACTCGCCAGCGCGTCGAGGCAATTTACAATTTACCCCGCGCCCTCGGCAAGACCTACACAGCTGCGTCGGCGTCCACCGTCGCGGAGATTGCGTTGTTCTCGAGCAGTTGTAACCACACATCGCCATGGTCACTTCCCCCTCCTCCGCCGCTTCCGCCTCGACATCACCCGATGACGACGACGACGACGACGACGACGACAATTATGCCCTTTCCACCGTCGCAAACGACGACGCCCGTTCGTCGTTCGAGGACGGTGTCGGACCCGTCGTCGCCATCGCCGCCTCCCCTCTCGACATAACGGTGTCCCGTGCGGAAGCGATGGGTGGCGACCACGACATCGGCCCCACCCACGCGACCGCCGCCGTCAACGACGACATGCGATTGACACGTGAGATCCAAGTCATCGATAAATTGACGTCGGTATACGGCTTTCCGCATCGTCTGGCATTGGATGCGATGGAGGAATGCGGACCACTCGCCGCGGATGATGAGAACGACGATGATTTCGTCGTTACATGTTACAATTGGATACTCGACAAGCACGACAACGACGCGGACGTCATGGACGCTGGTGGGCCGGTGGTGCCAAGGATGGACTGTCCCCACGTGAAGAAATGCGTGAGGTTTCGTATATTCGAGATCGGGATGGATGGGACGGAAATGGAAATCTTTAGCACGGACGACAGCGATGAGCATCGTGAATCGACACCGATCATGCCGTCGTTGGCGGGGGAGAAGGGGATTACGATGCCTCGTCCGGAGGGGAAGAATCATCCAGATTTGATGAATATGGAATGTCAATACTACCGCTATGCCGATATTAGGACGAGAAGGAGGAGGAGGAGGAGGCATCCCTCTCGTGATGAGGTGCTTGAGGGGGGGCTTCCTTTTCCCGTGGGCCGGTTAAAGTCTGACGTCGACGATGATGGTGCCGATGATGCACATCCTGATCAAAATATTGTCGACGAGAAAGGGGGGAACGACGAAGACGACGAAGACGACATTCGCACTCGTCACGCACAGCCCCGCGGCTGTCCCATGGGCATGAATTGGCTGTGTTTGGAATGCGGCGTGATGATGTGCTCGCGTTATGCCAACGGACACGCCAGGACGCATTACGAGATAACGAAGGAGGAGGAGGAGGACGAGGCAGCCGGGGGGGAGGAGGGTGGCGCGGTGATGACCGATGTGAGGGGACATTGCATTGCCGTCTGTCTTGCCGACTTGTCCGTTTGGTGCTATCGTTGCAACGCGTACCTGCGACATCCGACCTTGGACGTGGTAACGAAATATCTCGAGGGATTGAAGTTTGGCGACATCGATGCACGTGTCGTGATGACGAATCCCGATTACGACGAGAGAATTGTGATCGGGAAGTACTTTACTTATTTGCCCCTACATGGTCATCTTGAATGTTGACTCGTAAATAAACAACAAGTTCAAATGAAACGTTGCTCATCGAAGTTTACTAAATTACAAGTAAAGAACACAACGATACACGACCATAATATCAACGGATCAAAATTTACATTTGAGAAAGTTTGACATGCCCTGACGTATCAGGAGTATTCCATATGGGGCTATGGGAGCTGCCCAACGCCATGGTCGCGGTTGCGATGAATGAGGGTGGATGGGGGATGGAGTAGTGTGTGCAAACTCGGTCACCGGTGCACTGGGCCTTTCCCATGATTGGCTTATCGAGGCACAGGGCAGGGCTCCCAGTGCACCTAGATGCTGCCTATAATAGGGTTAAAGAACTACCATACAATAGTCCACCCTACAGATTATCATTCCAATGAAAGACCATGCCCGCCTTCGTCCTCGTCATCCCCCGGGGGTAGTAGCCCTGCGTCATCAAATGAAAAAGGCTGCTCCCACCAAAACGTGTGACGCGTAGAGCCTCTCCTTCTTCCTCCATCCCAACAAAGCGTAAAAAGGGGTCGGTCAGCAATAAACCTGGCAATGGTCTCTTGACGAACTCCAATGTAGTGGTCGATCGTCTTGAGGCCCACCGCCTTTAGAACATCCTTTGAGATAAGTACGTTCATGTCCCATCGGGATTTTGAGCAGGCTGTATGCCCTCCAAACATCAGGCAGCCCGAATATGAAATCCTTCTAGGCTTTTTAAGCTTGCAGGAGACAGTTTCAATGTCTCACTCCCAAATAGCAGCACAGCCTGCACAGTTGCCTCGTAAAAAACACAACTAACCTTAGGAGAAGCTTTCTCCGCCCTCAAAACACGAGAAATCTGTGCCCGGCTTTTGCGGGCCTTCTTCAGATTTGATCCATGGCCTGGGAATTGTTGTCGTCATATGTCAACAACCACCCCAGATATTTGAACACCTCCACCCTCTCCAAAATTTACCCATAGGCCATGAACATCTTAGTGAGGGAACTCTTGCAGCCTCAGCGGCTTCATGTTGCTTCTTCCTTTCCCACCCCTCTCTGCAAAGCCGACTCCGCTGGTGCGTTCTGTAGAGGGTGCCATCGGTCTGCATTCAACATATCTCTCGTCTCGGGAAGGCAACTGTCCCTTCACTCTGACATAGGCCATTCTCTCTAGTAGGATAGTTAGCAAATATATTGCCAAAAGGCGCGAGACTAGCTAGAAGCAAGTCACCGGTGTAAGTATGGACAGACTGCCGTATACAGACTACAGACAGACCGATCTTGAACATACTATCCTATCTATCTTGAAGACAGATGGACGATCTACAGGAGACGTAAGAAGATACTCCATGTCTTATACGGGATTCCTTCATTGAATCAAAAGATACTATGTGATGCCGAGTCAGGTATTCCTCACAAAGTATACCAAATTCCTATACACGGAATTCTATGGATCGACACACAAATTCATTCAATGTAGTCATAAAAATCTCATAAATTAATATTTCAAATTTTCATCACAAACATCATTTCCTGCCGCTACAGTCTTGGACACGCTAGGTAGCACTACGAGATCCTGCGGGTGATGGTAAAGAAAATTGCGTCTCTAAGCCCACTTCGAGCTTGCCTTGCCAACACAGTGCAGTACCGGGCAGAAGTAAGTGCCTGCGCCCAATGATTCGATAGCACGGTGTACCTCAGGCGGACAATCCAACACTATGTCTCTTTACAGTACCATAGAGAAAAAGCAATCAGCGATGGAGGATGAAAGTATTAGTTTTTATGTAGTAAAAACTAGAAGAATAAAATTATGAGCTATTTTAAGTGTTCTAAAATGAGCTCCTCGTCAACGATTGAGACGTGTGCTCCCATAGGATTCTCGTGCTCTGGTATGTGCTAATATATGACCAAGAGGTATCGGCGTGATCAAGAGATATCCTCTTGGTCTCGGTTGAAACCCGACTGACGGTCTGTACGTATGATACGGTCTGTCCGTAATTACACCGGTGACTTGCCTCTTAGCTAGCATCACGCCTTTTTGCGATTAAACATTTGCTAACTCCCCTACTAGATAGAATGGCCTATGTCATTGTTCTGAGATTCCCGATGACTTTGGTAGGATCCAGCTACAAGGCTGGTGCCGCAAATCTCAAAGTTGACACAACAACGCTTCCTGTCGGTGGCTGCCTCAGCTGTAGATTTGTAATCGGCATACTCCTCCTCAATGTATGTCTTAGGCCGTAGCGGAAGGAAGTTTTAGATCTGTTGATAATTCGAATGATTAAATTATAAGCTTTTATAAGACTACTTTCTGATAATAAGTGTGTCGATACGTAGAATTCCATATGTAGGAATTCCATATACTTTGTGAGGAATACCTGACTCAGCATTGTGTAGGATCTTTGGTCCTATGAAGGAATCCCGTATACTACGTGGTGAATGTTCCTGTGTGTTAGATCGTCTATCCGGCATAAGGATAGATAAGATAGTTTATTCAAGATCAGTCTGTCTGTGCACGACGGTCCGTCTGTACTTACACCGGCGACTTGCTTCTAACTAGTCTCATGCCTCTAAGCAATGATATATTCACTAACTATCCTAATAGAGTGTCCCAAAAACCAAATCTGCTATCTGTCTGTCTGCTGATCTGTTGTTTTGTTTTGCAGATTTGGCCGGTGCAAAAAATCTATTTGTTGTGGTTTTTGTGTCCCAGATCAATCATCAAATCTGTCTGCTTGTCTGTCCTTTTTTTGGCGGGCACATTACGTAAAAAATACAGCAAAATTTTTCTACTATTCCTACACACATTAAAAACACTGAGTCCTTCACAACAAAAAATGGAGGGAAATTAAAAACACTGAGTGATTCCAAAGGGGAGAGCCTACGTAAAATTTTGTACCAGGCCTACCATGCTGAAAAAAGTCAAATCTGTCAAAATGTTGACACGTCGACAGATTTCAAATCTGTCGATTCTTCCTGCCGAATCAATAAACCGACAGATCAGCAGACAGACAGATAGCAGATTTGGTTTTCTGGGACACTCTAATAGATAGAATGGCCTATGTCACTTGCCCCCACGTATGAAGCTATCAAGCGTGAATTCAGCGGAAAATTTTTATTTAAGGGAAAAACCTGCTGAGTTCTTGGGCACTGGAGAAGAGTGACCTAGGCGGGTGGATAACTTTTCCCCTGAAGTGAAATGTTACAAGGGAAT
>JALLBA010001161.1:0-18643 GCA_036939675.1 Cyclostephanos invisitatus
CTTTCAACGCGTTTCTTTCCGTTGGGCAAGGCAATGGATCATTAATGAGGTCGAAGCCATCGATTGAGCACAGCATTAATGGAGCTGGGTACATCCTGTTGACAAGGTTGAAAAATAGGCAGCGTTAAGTCTTCTCCGTTTTTTAAAGATAAGTGTAATCTCTTGCTGAAAGACTCACAAAGAATTATTTCTCAAATGAACACTTGAATCGCCATTGAAATCGCCGATTTCAATTGGAATTATTCCACTCAATTTGTTATACGACAGGTCAAGGATTTCAAGAACATCTATTTTTGCGTTCAGGTAAGTACGTTTGTAAGATTGTTGTTCTCTGTGAAAGCACACTGGTACGCATATATTGACATGCATGCTTTGAACTTACCTGTAAGTCTTGACAGTTCCGCTGGAATCTGTTTCACAAGCGCATTGGAGGACAAGTTCAAGACTCTCAGTTTCGCGAGATTTCCGATCGACAACGGAATTTCACCTGTCAGGTTGTTGCCCGCCAAGTTCAGAACTGAGAGGTCGACAAGTTTGAAGACATCCGTCCAAATAGTCCCAAGAAATCCCTCTCCGTTTGCTCGCCTTTGATTCGACAAGTCTATTTCCCTGATCAGAGAAGCAGTGCCTGGGAAGTCTGGTAAACTGCCATGCATGTCGTTATCAGACATGTCAATGCGAATCAAATTTCCTAGTGGGAATGGATTCGGGAGTTCGCCTGCGATTGAATTACTCGAGAGGACTAGCTCTTGAATATTGGGTGGAATATTGTAGAAGATCATCGAAGAATCTTGACTGATCATATTGTTGCTAAGATCAACAACTTTCAGGGAATCGTAGGCTGGATTGACCTTCTTGAAAGTAACACCCGTAAGGCTGTTGTGGCTGAAATTCACGTATGAAGTAAGCGAAGGGAATGTCATGTCAGCGTGACCGATGAGAACATTGTTGGATATGTCGATTCGCTCCAACTTCAACAAGGTGGGGGTGTATATATAATCGAAGGGAAAATATCCGGTGAGTTTGTTTTCCGCCAAATCGAGGACTATCAGCTCCGTAAAAAAACCTTCAGCTGTACCCATATAAGAATAAGAATATGATCCTGATCCAGTAAGATTGTTATTTCTAAGGTTGATCTCAATAACCAAAGCATTCTCATTGCACGTTATGCCAAACCATTGACAGTGAGGAGTATCACTGTCCTCTGACCCCGTTCCTCGCCATCCGGTGTTGATGTTCCAGTCATTTCCTCCAGTTGTGTCATAAAAAGCTGCCAAGAAATATATTTCATTCTCGATGGGATCGCTTGGATCTCGTCTCGCCATTGTGCAATTACCTGGCTCATGCTTGCTTACATAACTCAACACGTTTTTGGCAGCGGTGTAAAAGTCACAATAGCATGTTTCAGAGACCCCGAAATATTCATCTGAATAGGGCGCGCAACAGCTAGCGGCGGCTAATTCACAGGTCGAGTCACTCGGAAATTCAAAACATATCTGCTCGTACATGGCACATTTGCAATTATAGCCATAGGTCGAACAGAAGCCGCACTCGACCGCCGCATCGTCGCAGAAATCAGTGCTGTTGTTTTCAATGTTGAGTCGACATGCCTCCTTCAAATAGCCGCACCTACACTGACGATACTTGTCTTGTCCTTCATCTTGATTGCAGCATTCATCCGCCTAAAGGGCGCTGGGACAGCCGCATTTTGACAGGTTGGGTCGATCGCATCTAGGCATGCACGAGCAAGGATCGCATTTTGGAACGACGCAGTGCGAAAATCTGGGCTTGCCGTCTTCATCAAAAATCGTGGATGAAGTATAGCACCCCGGCCGACGATCTTTGGAAACTGGAACGAAACCATAATCAAAGGGGTCGCGACAGTAATTCTCGTCCAGACCCGCTCTCCGAACGAAGTCATTACTGAATATCATCCAGTCGGAATCCCATCTTGCACATTCCGTGCCATCCTCGGTGGTACTGATCGTACCTCGAAAGTCCGATTGAGCGACATTGTCGCACCCGCACGTCGACTTGTCAGCGACATGGCACGTATCAGTCGGTAATGAGGAGAGAGATGGAGTGAACGAAGGAGAGGTCGATGTTCTTTTCGTCGGGAATGAGGTCAATATGGGACCGAGGGACGAAGATATCGATGGCGTTGGCCTTGAAGAGGATATCGAAATCGCCGATACGTTCGGGGATGCAGTGGAAAAACTGTCACAAACCGGCACGTCGCAAGAGTCCCATTCCCACAAACTCTCCCATTCAGCAACTGTTGCTCCAGTGTAGCACCATGGCCCATTAGAATTATCATAATCGTTGCGGCAGAAATTACCTTCGAGGCCGGCGTTGGGATAATATTGTATTAAGTTCTCCCCATATTCCAGATAGTGCCATTTATTCAAATTCGGATCGTCCCACGGAACGCAAGCTTTGCCGCTCTCGGTCGTGTTGATCGTACCACGATAATCGGACCCGAACAAGTTCGGACATCCGCAATTCTCGGGGTCGGAGATGCAAACAAATGCAGGCGAGTACGTCGGAGAGTAGGTATAGGATGAGTATGATGGGAACTGCGATGGAGAGATCGATGGCGAAGGGGAGATCGATGGCGTGTTTGTGGGCGATGAAGTCAGACTGGGACCGATGGAAGGCAACGTCGATGATGTTGGACTTGAGGAGGAGGATGGAATCGTCGATACGCTGGGGGACGAAGTGGGAGAACTTTCGCACACTGGCACATCGCAAGACTCAGCTTCCCAATATCCGCCAGATTCATCATCTACCGCTAATCCAGTGTAGCACCACGGCCCAATTAAAATATTGAAGCCCCCCCCCCCCAATAGGCCGAGCAAAGAGGGCAGGGTTGCGGCAGAAATTATCGTCGAGGCCGGAGTATGAAACATCATATCCAAAAAGGTTCCATAAAGTAGTTGTCTCGTGATGCATATAATTCTTCACGTCCCGATCGTCCCACCGTACGCAAGCTTTGCCGCTCGCGGTAGTGTTGATCGTACCACGATAATCGGACCCCCACAAGTTCGGACATCCGCAATTCTCGGGGTCGGAATTGCACACATAGGAAGGAGAGTGCGTGGGGTAGTATGTGGGGTCGGGAGTTGGCGCCTCCGTGGTGGCAGCTATCGTCGGATCGGTGGCGAACAGGGACGAGTCCGCCTGTAGTACGCGCGAGGACGAGTGCGACGCACCGTCCCCCCCCCCCTTGTTGCCGTTGTCGACCTCCTCGTCATCCTCGAGCGAGTTGCCATCCCTCCGTGGCGGTATAAGAGGATGCATACCCCCGACGCGGCGACTCTTGGTCGTATCGCGAATCGCCTTCTCCATCCGGAGCCTTCTCCCGATCGATGACGTCGAGGCGATGGCGTCGCGGTCGTCGGTGGTGGCGGAGGTTGTCGACTTTATGATCCTCCCCAGACCCAAGCGATCGATCATGGTGCCCCCTCCTCCTCCTCCCTCATCGTTGGAATATTCATCGTCGCCGTCCACGATGTTTCCCTGAGCTCGTACGACGATGGAAGAAACGAGGAGGGATGCGACTAGCGCGCCGGAGACCATGACTATCATTTTACTCTTCATGATGGAGCCTAGTACTCCCGAGGAGACGTTGACGCCCCCCCTACCCCATTGGCATTTGCCATCATCATCGTCAACGACGTTGATGCTAACGTTAACGTTATCATCGATTTCACCCATCTGTCCGCTCTCGATCATCTTTCTCTCCTTGGCCTTCGTCCTCCTTTTCCTCTTCTTGTTCTTCTTGGATTTGTCATCCTGAACATCTGTTGCATCGTACTCCTTCTCCTCCTTCTCGTCCTCGACCTTGACTTCCTCCTCTTCGACGATGTCGTCGATAATGTCGAGCGACAAGGATCCCTCCTCGACATGGTCCACCGCCCCCATCTCCCTTCCCCCGTCATCACCCATCTCCCCATCCTTCCCATATTCCTTGACGTCGACGACGCGTAGCAAATCCTCCAGACGCACCCTCACGTCGTTGACATCGCGTCTCAGGTAAGCGTTGTCGTTGCGCAGGGATTTGATCTCGTCGCGTAGGTTGGATATGGAATTCGCGATGGCGATGCCCCCCATGACGCCATCGTCGTCGTCGACGACGACGACAGGTCCATGATGGCGGTGGGGGGATGGGATGGGGGGGGTGATGCCTTCGGGGGGGCGGGGGGAACGGAATGGGGCGGCGGTGGTGCGGGGCTGCTCCTGCTTCGTCATCGTCGAGATTGCTTGTGAGGAGAGGGTATCGTATGGTAGTGGGTGATGGGCCGGGGGGCTTTTGAGGTGCGGGGTTTCACAAGAAGTGGAGTCAAGCGTGCTGGAAGTTTCCTTTTTCGAACGATGAATACTGTAATGCAATTGCAGCATTTCCACATATCTTTTTCCAACTTCCCTAATAAAAAATGGATGCCAAAGTGCCCAGCCCACAATCTGCTCTTTTTTTGGTGAGCGCATTCCAAGACCAATATGGTACCCACATGGGAATCTTACGACAGAGACCGATGTCTCTCCGGCAGAAAGTCTCCGTTCTCTACCTAGAGGTGGAGTCGGGCAGGCGGTGGTCGTTTTGTTCAAGTCTTTGGGTCTGTCGTATCTAGTGTATCGAATATGCCCGAATCTCGGATTTATCCAGATAGATAGCTGCAGAGTTCCGAACATTCCCTGCACATCATACTGGTTCAGTTGAAGGTAATCAGAGTCCTGCCATTAGGTCCAGTCGGGTCCTTTAATGAGTCGGCTGTGGGTCAATTTCATGATCTTCGTGATGACATTTTTGATGCCACCTGAGTCGAGTGTTGTGTGGATTGGCTGGCAACTGCGCAAGTGTTCGGCAACGGACGAGAATTCCCATCTATTGTTCAATTGATCGTGCGTACTTTGTGAGAACAGGGCTGATGATATGATGGGTATGCCATCTCGGGGGAGGTTGGGACGGATCTCGGGATGGGCAAATAATAGAATCGTGGACGTAGTGCCGGACTCCTGCATCAAGCGGAATACTGTTTTAACCTCTTCGATGGTACTGACCGTCGTATCGCCGATCTTAATAAGCCATGCACCTTTCACACGTGTCCACCAGTCTTTCATCTTAGCGGCGGGAGTGCTGGGAGACATTGTGCCAAGGTGAAGGCGGCCGTCACGTTCATCTAGGCTTAGGCCAGCAGTTTCATGCTTTGCCAGATCGAAGTGTTGAATGTCAAGCGGTTGTTCGAATGCGTCGAAGTATGGATCTGGTGATAGGTAGATCATCACCATGTCCCGTTTCAAGATCTCATATTCGGCCATGATGTCGATTGCCTTCGGCCGTCGCGCAAGTCGGTGCTTGTTGGGGCTGGGGTGGAGTACAGACATTGTAGCGGCTGTGGCGTTGATGGGTCGTTGTTTCGTGTCCAATGCGGTATAACCGATCGGCAGGGGTAAGTGGGTACACCATTTAGGTACTGTCAAGGTTTGTTTTAGGCTATTGGGTGGAGCCTCAGGTGGCCACGCAGCAACTGGGACCACAAAGACGGGTGTGTCGACGTCAGGTTCAATGTCATCAGGGTAGTTGGGAACGAGACCTATGTTGTATAGATGTTGTGCTGCGGGTGGACGGGACTGTTGCAGGTACCAGGCTTCATCGAATTCGGCATGGTGACTGCGCTTCACGACACCGGTATTTAGATCGAGGTATACAATGTTGTGGTCGGTTGCCGTGTAGCCAAGAAATATTCCCTTGAAATCATGTTTATCCAATTTACCCCGTCGTATCCCCGAAACCTTAACGCAGACTCTGGAGCCAAAAACTTTCAGGTGGCTCAGGTCCAGCTTCGTCTTATACATACCTTCGAAAGGGGTCATCTTCGTAACCTTGTGGACGAGGCGGTTGTGGAGATAGACGGCGTGCTGTAGAGCCGAAGACCAGTACTTGGCTGGGAGTCCTGAGCCATATAGTAGTGTCCGTGTTCGAATTGCTAGTTTATCGTTGTAGATCTCAACCGCGCCGTTCTGGGAGGGACTATCTGCTCCAGTAGGTTCGAGGACATAATGGAATTTTCGCAAAACTAGGTCGGATAACGCGGACGATCGTGCGAGGTCGCCCCCTTGGTCAGTTCGTACTGACCCGCCGTGGGCGTGGCCAAACCTCACGAAGAACTTGTTGAGGATATCGAGGGGGGGGTGATTTAGTCTTCGTAAGGAACACCCATATGTACCGGGTGGCCTCGTCAACGATAAGTAGGTATGAGGAGTAACCATCCCATGAGTGGACCACCCTCTTGCTAGTTGCGTCGGGACGATCATAGTATGAAGTAGACGCGCGCATGAAACCTCATCGAGCCTCCGTCGTACGCACTGCTGACCGCTGTGCTGCTTGCTTCTGAATCCCTGCTTCTTCTTTCCAGTCTATAAAGCGGAATGGGTGTTGTTGTAGGTTCGACAGGAGTCCTGTTGCACACGTGGGGAGCAGACCTAATTGGTCTTCGCCAGGCGATCCCAGACGTTGCATCCAGAGTTCAGACTCTGGGAGGCTGGCATGGCGAATGGGACGATATCGTTTATCGCATCTGCGTGGAGGGGTAGGCGATGTGTTCTGGGCTGCGACTCGATTTAAGGCCGGGCACGTCGGGTGGGTTAGGTCCTTAGATATTGTGAATGATTCCATCGGGCAGTAGTATAGCCCCTCGTGCTTTTCGAGTGCCAATGTGATCGAATATAGGCCACTGTCGCTTGAGAACCGAATGCTGCCGTCTCCACCATGTTTATGGCCTTCCTGGTGCCAGCTGACGAGTGTATCGCTAGACTGGAGTACCGCGTCGGGAGAAATGATGGTCTCGGTAGCATTTTTACAGTAGTAGCATTCCTGATAGTAAGTAGAGCCGTCCATCAGGGTAAGGGGGAGGAGACCTTTCTTAGTGCAACATGCGTCAGTGGAGGAGTCCTTGGTAGTAGTGGCCACTGAAATAGGGAGTGGGGCAATGGTGACAACATCGACCAGTAGTCCGAGGGTCCCTGTGACGCATATGTTGGCGCCACCATCCATCATTTTTTGGGCGTATGCCACCGAGTCACCTTTCAGACCGAAGACGCGAGGGAGGCAGACGACCCGTGTTACCCTGTCCATCGGGAGGTGTGGAACATTGAATGCATCGGTCGGGAACGGGGACATATGTCCGTCGTACTGGGAGGGAGGAAATTCGAACGGTGTTGTAGGCGAAACGGGACGAAGCATGATCCCCGGGTCCGAGATTGAGCCCTGTGGGAAGAAGTCATATTCATCAGCGTCCGGCGTGGTTGAGCGTGCTTTGTCGAGGGGGATGGCAAAAGTAACAAGGCCCGTCAGAGAACGTGGACGATCGAGTGGTGGCCGGCGTTGGTGGGTAGGTATTGCCAGGCGTGTAGTACATAGAGCCGTAGGGGGTGGTTCGGGAGGAGGGCGTATGAGCTCGTTAACTATTGCGCGACCCAATGCCGGTTCAGTCCAGTCGTCGGACGAGATATGATTCACCCCGACGCGTCGAGGTGAACCGTACCCTAGTCAAGCTGAGTCGTCCGAGGTGTCAACCTCTTCGACGTCACCGTCCTCCGGCCAGCACTCCCAGCACTCTGCTCGTCGATGGCATCAACTGTAGTATCAAGGGGGTCAAGGTACGCTTTCATAACCTTGCGGGGTCGTTTGTTCGGGTTGCCGAGTTTCTCTTTCCATTTTAGTAGCCAAGCCGTCTCGATTTTGTCCTTGGCCTCCGTGGACGCTTCCAGTTTGTATTTATCGATGAAGATTGCCATGGCTAGCATATCGCATTGCGTAGCAGCGTGGCCGGTGCGTTTACAGGCCTCACAGATTATATCTGGGTTCCAGGTTCGTCCGTTACGGTTCGGGCGGACGAATCTGCCACGAGGGGGTTCCGGGCCAGATGTGCCATTGTCATGGGTGCCACTGGGTGGGAAAGAACGTGGTTGGAAATGACGGCGGTCATCGCGACCTTCGCGGGGTGGGAATGCCGGGCGCACGCCACGGCCATCGCGTGGTGGTGGACGATCCTGCCTGCCACCTTCCAAACGGTACACTCACGGAGTGCCCTGTATGGGGACATCGTAGTGGTGGCCGTAGCTTGGGTCCCCGTCGGAGTGTACCCAATCGTGGTGTCGTCCGTCAATCTGATGAATCCGAGGGATAATGGACCATGCACAATTCTTCGCAATCTTGTTCAGTTGTTGTGCGAGGCCCATCACACAGAGATTGGCGGGGAGAAATTGGAGTTCATAACCTGTCAGGATCCCATCGTACTCATGGTAGCGATAGGATGATAGGATAAGTTGTGAGCTATCTTAGACTATCTACATACCTAACACTTAAACTGCGTTCCCTACGGTAGTAAAAGGTTTTGGTTCAAAAAGGCGGGAACTATGTTGTTGTTAAATCGTTCGTCAATCGTTCCAAAACACGACAGAAGCATCATGAAAATCAGAACACACATGCAACAACAACAATCCCGTCTTTCCACGTCCAATAAGACCAATTGACACTCGAAACGACTGTGTCCGATGGCACGATCACATGCGACGACATCCCCTCGCGCCTTTGGCACAGACCGTGGTCATAAATTTAATTTAGCAACCGGGCTTTCGGCACCCAAAAAGCTTTCGCGTGACTAATTCATCATCGACCTGCGACGACCGCGACAACGACTAAGTTCACCAATATCACAACGATATGTGGACAACCGCTGCCGAAAAGCTCCTCCTCGTCGCAATGGCGGCATCCTCCGCCGTCGTCGACGCAGTCGCGACGAGCTACCACGATGCCGGCATCCCCCCCCCCGTCAACGCGCTGCGTGATCTCCAAGATTTGGGGGATTTCTCCACCCTCAACACCCTCCTATCCGAGGCGTCCCTCGTCCTCCCCGTTACGACCGTCTCCCAATCGGGACTCGACCTCACCATCTCCCAATTGACGTGCACCCAACTCAACGTGGAGGACGTGAGCCTCACGCACACCGATTCCCCCGACGACGATACGTCCGTGATGATGAAATTAGACGTCACCGGACTGTCCGCGTATTGTACATTGAGGTGGGATTACAAGTTCACGATATTCTCGGGAGGGGGCACCGGCTCAGTGAGCGTCGATCCATCGAGCTACGCATCCATCTCGGCGACGTTCGTCTCGGACGATTACGACATTAGTCCACCCCACGATGCGATCATATCGGGATGCGACGCCCCCATCGCCATCGCCGATATGAACTTCGACGGCGACGGTCTCGGGATGATCGCCGGGATCATGAACCTGTTCGAGGGATTGATGAGGGGGGTCGTCGAGGATAGGGTGCGCGACCTCGCGTGCGACGAGCTTCGAAAGCTGGCGGGGGAGGGAAACGACGACGGTACCGGAGGCGCGCTCGATTATCTCCTCACGGACCTGAGGGAGAAAATAGAGAAGCACCTCGTGCCGCTGGATGCGAATGTCACATTCCCCCTGTGGGTGGAGATGAACGAGAACATACCGACATCGACGAATGGAGACGGCGTGATCGTGCCGGCGTACTTGAATATTCGCGAGGCGTTCGGACGGGAGTGGATCGGTTCGGCGATGGACGAACTACGGTCCTACCTCGGTCGGGATCCGTCGAATCCCGATGCCGAGCTCGGGATCAACGCCCTCCTGCGCGAATACGTCCTCGACGAGAGTGGCAGATTGGACGTGAATGCCTCCCAATTCTTCCTCGATTCACCGGGATTCCAAGGACGGGACATGCTCACCGAGACAAACCTGACGATGCTGTCTATCAAAATCGAAGGACTCGACTCCTTCAGCGAAATGGACGTGCTTAGGCTGTTCGGAAACCACACGTTGAGGAATACGATGCAGCTCGATGGTCTGACGGTGGTCATGGAGATGATGGCGAGGATGAGAGCGTCGTCCAACTCCGATGCGATCATCGTATCCTCCGCCACCGAGGACTCTCCGCCCATCGAGGAAGTATTCACGATCCGATTCGACATGACCGACATCGAGTTCGACCTATCAATTTTCATTGGGATCAATGCTGAGAGGTGGGGGAGCCTCGAGCTGGGTCCTATGTTGCACACGAAGAACGTCCTTCCATGTCTCATGGGCGCCATCGACGCCATTGAGGTCGCGGGACTGGCCGTGACGGTCGGAGACATCGCCCCCCCGACTCTCACTGGATTCATCGATGGCGGGATAGACCGACTGATTTCTGCTGGCGCGGTGGCATTGTTCGACATGTACGAAGGGTCAATGTTACGTGCGCTTCCCAACTTCTTCCAGACATACGTGCGCGATATGATGAACGGTTACCTCGCGCGGAGGCTGTCGGAAGGAGTCGACCAATGTCCCACGACGAGCGATGTCCCCGAGGATCAGTTCATTGATTTCAGGGACATGTTCCAAAATTCGTCGTCGTCGGTTGGGAGATATGGCGACGTCATCCCGTTGATCATGAAATTGATCCAGAGTAACCTATTCGTCTCATCCGATGGCGATGCCACGGGGACTGCGCTATTGGCGATCAACGATTTGATCATCAGACCTTTTACCAAGAGCCGCTATGGATCGGAGGGGATCGTCAGATTCAACGGAACGTTGGTTGACCTGGTAAAGGAGAACGTTTCGCAAGACATTTGGAAGGCATTTGCGGATAATTTGAGGCTCACGCTATCGGATCTGACGATTACGGGGCTTGATACGTTCCACGGTCCTGTCGAGTTTCTTGAGCCAAGGTCTTCGTCTGCCCATTTGCTAGGGAATCGATTCAGCCTGGGGGGTGTCGCGAACAAGCCTCTGAACGCTTCACTCAAAATCGGTATCGAGGTAGGTGGTGCATTGACATCACCCCTCGCGACAAACAATGCCATCGATGTCCAATTTCACATGCCAGCCATGGAGGTGTTTTCTGAAGTATTCGCGACAGTTCGTGAGACAAGGATCACGAAGTTCCCCCTCGAGGACATGTTTAATTTGTCGTGCTGGCTGTCAACAATTCCCCTTTCGAATGAGTCTCCCGCGGGTATTGATGTTGGATTGGGCATGCACTACCTCAACATGCTGTTCGACGTCCTACCGAGTACGAGGTGCGTTTCATGCAGCAATCCCTTGCTCGAGGACTTGAGTTCGATAGTTGATTTCCTTTACAAGAACGAGTTCGTCAGTGGACTCAAATTGAGGGCGCTAATGATCTTACAGGACTTGTTGCAAGGAGATTGGGTCAATGGTATGGTCGACAAGCAGATCGTTCAAGCCCAAGCATCGTGTCCGCACGATGCGGCGTTTGGGCTTCCCATACCCGATAAAATATATCCCACGTTTAGAGGGACGCGTGATTTGGTAGATGGCATATTATATGCGGCGTTCCCGATTGTTCAAGTAATGGCGGTAATCATCGCGCAAAAGCACTCCGACTTAAAAATTCCGTCGCGAGCAGATGTCGAACTCGACGTACCCGTCGATGTCAACTTGATCGACTTGACAAATTTGAATTCCGTTGCTGGCTGGGCTGATATTGCATTGGTTGAAGCACGAGGCTTTCTGGGAGGAACGGCAGAAAACTCCCGGGACCTTGGAATTTCGAGCGTGCTTCGGTCGTCGATTTTGGACAGCGATGGATTGTTACGAATCCCTATTCGCAAAGCTGACGGTGGATATGAAGGTTTCGAGGCAGGTGGCGTCAAGCTCTCTCTTTACGATGTTACTTTGGTGGGGCTTGATTCATTCGGCCTTTTTAACGTTCTCAATGTAACTGGCCCGAGCACATTCAGCAACTCCATCAAGCTCGAAACATTAGGTGTGACTGTGTCGATGGGAATGTCGGTTGATGAGTCAAGCAAAGAAGCCCGCATGCTACTGGAAAGCGGCCTTCAACCCAACGAACTGGAGTCCGTTTCAGCTTCGTTGATTCTGAAGGATGTCACAATCGATTTGTCGCTCCTCATGGCACTAGACCAAGATAAATTGGGGCAGCTGAAGGTTGGGTCAATTATCAGCACGAAGAATATCTTTTCCTGCCTCCTCTCAACACTTCATTCTGTTAGTTTATCGGATTTTGTTATGAATGTTGGAGACATATCAGACTTCAGTATCTCTGGATTTATCTCGGATGATACTAGCGAAAGCTTACAGAGATTGACCAGAACAATCTTTGCCGAATTCAAACAAACAGTTCTTGACTCCATGCCTGCCTTCACATCTATCACTGTTCGTCCCATCCTTCATGATGTATTACAAGTGCTAGTTGATAGAGCAAGGACTGGTGCGTGCCCGGAACCTGACAGTTCTTTGGATGGGATTGTAGATTTCAGAGACCTGCTGCTCTCCAATGAAATGGCAGTCGATCTGCTTGGCCGGGGCGATTCACCGTACGGGGACTTATTCAGGTTGCTTTATAGCTTTATTGAGAATATGACTTCCAAAGCTGATGGGATTGGGCAGTTAAATGACTTAGTGGCGTCGTTAACAAAACGTCAATCCAACGAAGGAGGCAATCTTCACTATCCTGGTGAGCTCTTTAAGCAAGACTTTGATGTGGCCCTGAACGGTTTAGTCGCAGCAATAGAACTTGAAGTCTCCAACTTGAAAGTGTCTAATCTGGATAGTATCGGAGCTCCACTCAGGATCCTTCAGCCGGTTAAAGGAGAATCAAGTGTACTGAATAACTCTGCCGTGATCGGCGCCGGTACAGATTCACTCAGAACCGAATTCAGACTTTTGATTCAGGGAAAGGGCAATGACATCGAAGTTTACAACGATTTCGTGCTGGGTCTAAACCTGAAGAGTTTATGTATTATGCTCGAATTCCTTGCGCAGATCAAAGAGATGAACATGTTCGTCAACTTTCCTATTCAAGACATAATGAACATTGACTGCTGGCTCGCTACTATGGTGACTCCAATACTTGACAAGTATGGCATCCGTGTTGGGAACCCAGACTCGGGAATCGTACTGAGAAATCTAGCATTTTCCCTCGCAGAAGCAAGTCTTGATATCAAGTGCAGTGAATGCTCTTCACCTCTGATTGTTGAGATGGAATCTATGCTAGGCTCTCGAGAGGCCATCGCCGACACAACGGAAGTTGCCAACGTGATACTTGACTATATTTCTCAACTGTTGGGTGGTGATTTTATTCAATATCAACTCGACAAGAAATTGACCGAGGCTGCTATGAAATGCCCCCATTCTCCTACCTACAACAAAGAATTCTCTAGTATACAATTCGACGAGATGGTTGCGACCGAAGATGGCGACGACGTAAAGGGATTCTTGATTGCAACCATTTGTGTGATTCTCATATCAGGTGTGATTGCCACATTCGTCTTTGTTGTTGCAAGACGTTTGTCTAAACGTCGCCACGATCATTGGGTCACTTCCCTCAATATAGCACAAAAGGTTGAACTCGAGCAAATGCAAAGTGACGAAAAAGAACAAAAGAAGGACCTGAACAACCGAATGGCTTCTTTGTTTCGAAGCAGCGAAGTGCCACTTTTTATCAGATTTTTTATTCCCGTTATTATTCTCGGAAATATCGCACTGTTCGTAAGTGGGCATATTTCGCTTGGTGGCACAGTTAATATTAGCGGATCCTTCGCTGGTCAGGCGTTCCATGTTGATGGTTTCTTCGAGTTCTCAATGGCGAAATCAACCATTGAAATGTGGAATGCTGGTGCGAAAGAATTGGCAATATTGATTACAATATTTTCGGGGTGAGAGCGTTCACGGTGCTTTCTGTATTGATGCACTATTTATTCACAATACTCACCACTTTCTTTTTTATCAGTGTCTGGCCCTACGTAAAGCAGCTGATAAGTCTTTTCGTTTGGTTTGCCCCACCAAGATGGATGTCATTCGAGCGCCGAGGGAGCTTGTTGCAGTGGTTGGATATCCTAGGAAAGTGGAGTATTATCGATGTCTTCGTTCTCCTCATGACACTAGTGTCATTTCGATTATCGATCGAGAGCCCAGATAACCTCTCATTCCTTCCATCGAGTTTGTATTCGATCAATATGCTTGTTGTCCCACTATGGGGGTTGTACGCCAACATGATAGCTCAATTGGTCTCGCAAATATCGAGTCACGTCATTATTCACTACCACCGCAAATGCTGCATAGCGGCCGTTCAAGCTCAAGAAGTTGAATGGAACGTGCCGCCTGCGATCGACAACAACCCCGAAAATCTTGTATCACATGAGTTCACGCTGGACTATGAGGCTTCCAGTAAGAGAGCAATCGTGAAAAAGAGTGTCAATTGGATATTATCAATCTTCTTTTTCTCGTTTGTGATTCTTGTAATATGCGGGTGTGCCCTCCCGTCATTCGGAATAGAAGTATTTGGCTTGGTCGGCCTGGCTGTAGAGAGCGGGAACCAGTTTGAGCAAGCAAAGGACTTCTACAGCGTGTTTGGTCTGGCAAACATGATTATGGAACAGGCTCGTTATCTCAACACGGCAAAAGATTTCGTCGGACTTGGAACGCTTGTATCCTTACTTGTGATAACGGTGTTCTTGGTGCCCTTGGCTCAAGTAGTGTCTCTTTTCGCAGAATGGTTTCTCCCAATGACGAAGAAGCAACGATTGCGCAATGCAGTTTTAAATGAGATTCTCTCTGCTTGGCAATACATGGAAGTTTATGTGCTGTCGATCGTAATTTCAGCATGGCAACTTGGCGGGGTCTCCGAGTTCATGATCAATGCATATTGTGGCAAGTTGGAGGGTACTTTCACTTCCCTTTCTTACTATGGGATCCTTAGTACGGACGATGCTCAGTGCTTTAGAGTTGAGGCAACCGTCGAAGAAGCATCTTGGATCTTGGTGGCAGCATGTGCTATCCTCTGCATGTTGAAACATTTCATCGGCGGGGCATCAATGCAAAAGACTCAGGACGACGATGTTCCTTCAAATCGTAGGCTTCACACTGATCGATGGCTCCAGAGTAAGGTGACCCGTAGCATGTCCTTTTCAGGAGGTTCAGATGAGGAGGAAAGGTCAGACTGGATAGATATAAGAGAACCGTGCGTCTTGCCAGTAAGACCGCGATTCACTGATTACTACTTCTTTGCAACCAAACACAGAAGTGAACAACCTGCCCAGAATGTGAATGCACTCATTTTCATGCACGCACAGTGAACTTCAATGAATTACGAGAAGACAACAAATTAAACTCCCCTCCTGAGGGTGGCTCTTCCATTGCAAATGAGTCTGATGGGATTTCATATGGTGATGAAAGAGATTTCTTTCGTCCTATTTCTTTACACAGGGTGATGGAAGCGTAACAGAAGATGAACTTTTTGATGACGGTAATGATGAGATCGGGGACGGATCATCATTTTTTCTGGCTGATATAAATGAACAGGAATGCGGAAATGATGGTGGCAGTCCTCTCACAGTATACAGCACATGTTAAGCTCTCATTTAATTGTAAGCATCGATGGATAAGAGCGTGCCACCTCAACGGTAGATATCATCGAACAAAATAAAATAAATGCGTCGCCCGACAGATGGGCGGATTTAATGTAAATTAAATTTTTGTTTTAGTCAGTTGGCTCTGCTGGGATTTCTTCAACCGTTTCACCTCGTCCAAGATACACTTTTCCTTGTGCTTCAGCCGATGGAAGTCGCATTCAAATTCACTGTATAGGACTTGGCTGCATTCAAAAAATGGGCACACACGAAGAGGCCAGCCAAATTTGTTTGTGAGACCCCGAACACTAGAATTCGCCAAATGAGTGGAGCGGAAATAGAGCTTCCAGTCATGTGGACCTCCTTCATAAGACAATTGAGTGGATGCCTCGCCAAAGTGGTGAACATACAATGCTTTCCACAGCATATTGCATCCTGCCAGTCGCGTCCAAAGTTTACAAATTGGTTTACACAAATCGGTATAGTCAAGATAAGAGAAGACTAGATGCTTCATAATTGCCTCCGGTTCTCTGACCGGTATTTCAGGCTGGAAATCTGATGCTTTGAGTTTCAAGTTCCGACAGTCCATTACTAGACTGCAACGATTTTGTAATCTCTCCTGCAATGCCTCGTAATCGTTGAATTTCTTCCTCTGTGCTCGTGCCGCAGACTTGTGGCTGAAGAATGAAGGAGAAAGAGTTGGGTGAGACGTGGTGGAAACGAGGACAGGTGAATGGAATCGGTTCGAGACTTACCATTTCATGTGAGTTTTTGAGGAGCGGTGACTAACATGCAGGCACCCGACAATGCTGCATAATTTCGCCCTCCTACATCGTTTATCCGTTGCATACTTACTCGAGAAGATGCGCTTCCAGTCATGACCTCGTTTCGATGCGGCGAGTTGATGTCGTTCCGCTGCGCTACTTTTCGAGATACTCTTCCTCGCATTAGCATCGCCAAAGTCCGTATCTAAATCCAACAATTCCTCCTCGAAAATCGCATTATGATACTTCCTGAAGTATAGCGTAGTCCATAGAGTTGGCGTTTCGCTGGCCCGCTTCCATGATACGCAGCAGATTGACGCGCGAGCGAGGGAGCGAAAACCCAAGAAGGAGAATATAGCGATGAGCACGTCATCGGTCGCCCTTGACAGTGGGCTCATAGTGCATATTTCTGTCGAGGCGAAGAACGAGTCAGGTATTCGAATGATTCGATCGTACTTTTTGGGATGCGAGAACACGGTATCCAGTGGTCCCATCCTCTCGCGGGTAGACCGCAACGATGAATCGACACGGCACGGTTCCATTTTCGGTGACAATAGCAACGTGTCCTTCTGGTTGGCGTCTTCGCAACAGAAGAATGACAGGATTCCGGTGGCCTGAAGGGCGGAGATCGAGCGTTCCCTTTCATCGGCTTCCATAGATGGCAAAATCCAATTTGACACTGAGCCGAATCGAGCGGACATGCGGTCGCATAAACGATTGTAGTCGTCCATATTGCTCTTCAACGATGGAGAATTCCGCATTGCATCTTGATTGAAAACGGCGAGTATGCTTTGACGGCGAACAAGAATTTTCGACAACCCCAACCTAAGAAGCGTGGGAGTACCATCGTGCGAGCTGTGCGCTCCCAGGGCACTCCTCATCAGTTTGTTAAGTACACGCAGCAATGTCGGAGGGTCCTCGTGGGTCCGGCTTTCGGATAGAATCTCGGCGTGAAATTCCATCGATACCTGAGAGTTCGCGTCCAAGAGCACATCCAGGATGGAGTCGAATGAACGTTCCCTTAACATTACATCGCGAATAGAATCCAGGGCTATCACGACGGATAGACGCATGGATGGGGATGTTGGATACGCCTCGACACGACGGAGGAGATCGGACGTCATGGTTTGTATCGCCGATCTTAGTTCCTCGCCGATGATGGAGCCGCTACCGCGATCGGTCGTTGATCCGACCACGGAGGTGTCGAGATATGCCAAACGTCGGTACAATTGCCTACGCACGTCCACCGCATCCATCGGCAGAGTGGTGATATGTCCCGTGGCGTCGATGATGCCCGCTACCTCGTGTCGTGCAGTCGTCGGCACGCGGACGTTCATCGCCGCCTTCATCGACGTACCCATCATGGAGTGGCCGCGTCGACCATTCGTCGAGTTCGATCGCCTGGCGCGTTTCGCGCGATCGGAGTTGCTCAGGTAAAATGTCGGCAACCGGTCATCGTCGTCGGTCGGATTTACGATATCCGCGGAGTCGTCGTGCAGAGCTCGGACCACGTCCAGCGAGCGCACCTTGGACGGTAGTCGTCGTTTCTTAGACGGTGCAGGGTGGGGGCCGCTCGGGCGGATCCACGTCATATCGATCGATGGTACTCCGCTCGCGCTGCCGTCGTGCCCAACGCGTCGTTGATTTCGAAAATGTCGCACGTTCTCGACGTCCGCATCGTCCAATGCACGTAGCAACGAGGCAAATGCATCCGTCACGTCCCGTCGTCGACTTTCGTGTCGTTGCACCGCGGCAACGAGATGGGACGACGACGATGGCGGCTCGATGCATGTTGTCGCAATGCCCTCGATCCATGATTTCACATCCCCGATGAGGACTCCCGCGGCATCGACGTCGACGGATTCGCCCTGCTCGGCGGAGGGCCGAAATGCATCCTCGATGCGTCGAACTAATATATCGGCATGTTTCGATATGCCGCAACACTGGCGAGGAGTGCACGCGGCGGCAACGGTGATGGCGGAGATGCTCGATGGGGACGATGCTCGCTGGTTCAATCGTGATTCGTCCATGCCTCGTCGTTTGTTGTGTCCAACGCGAGCGATGTGGAATGGCTCGAACGCCTCCTCCGTCCTCCACTCACCGACGCGACAACCTCCACCACCACCATCGCGGTCCCATTCGAAGTCTGTCTGTCTGTCTCATTTCCGACCCTAAGCGAATATTAGACCTCCTCAGAGAAGGATTCAAATGGGAATCTTCACTTGATTGGTCTCTGTTTCTCCCCCAACACGTTATTGCATGGATTATCGGAACCGAACGCCTCGAACGTTCGTCAGATTTTTTGAACTCATCTAATATGTCACATATTTTGTAACAAGTGATGCATCGTTTTGTTATGATAAATTCTTATCACAGAAAAATAACAGGAAACATTAATTTCCTCTCATGATGGACACCGCCGAATGCCAAGAAGATTCCCCCTCGACCAAGGGCAT
>JALLBA010001162.1:0-11133 GCA_036939675.1 Cyclostephanos invisitatus
TTAAAGTGATTTTCGAAGGAGGCATATTATTATTGACGAAACGTCCAGGTGAGTATATTTTAGCTATTTTCCCTTTTTTATTCTGTTTCCCTCTCGACTCTTTAGGGCGCCCCGTTTGCCCCCGTTTTTACCCCCTCCTCCCAAAAATCAGGGGCCATAATCCATAGCTCTGCAAAACGGAGACAGCAGGTTTTGTTGTCATGCGTAGGGGAACTGCTTCATTTCCTTTGAATGGCCGTGACGATTACGGCGACACCGGCTCGGCCAACTTAATTCGGATAGCAGGACGTCTCATCGTCGGCGCCGTTGTAGTATTGTTACTACTTTGGCCCGCGACCAACACTGGGGAGGTCGGCGATAGATCGCTGCAGCGGCCTACCAATTCCGAGCAAGCATCCGTCCATCGCGCCATTGACCCACGAGGAGGGACCCGAAAATTTCCCGCGAGGATCCAGACTTTGCTGGCTCAGTCTCAACTAGTCGGCGATGGCCTCCGGGAGGTCAAGGAGGGGAAGAAGACCGTGGAAGAAATCATCCATAACGGCAACAACTTGGCCGGTACAGGGCACGATGGTGCATCCACTGGCGTCCATGCCGGTGGCATTGGTAGCAGTGGCCATATTGGGGCAGGGTCTGAGTCAAGACATCTGAAATCGGCACCGATGACCCTCCATGAAATAATGACTTTTCTGAAATCCTTCCTTTCGAAACTAAACTCGTCAACCATGAAGAACAAACGAGCGACATTTCATGGGATTTGGGCGGCTTATCACGAGTTGATTGTAAAGTGGCTATATCCCTGGGATCAGGAGTACTTGAAAAGAATGCCTCCTCGCAGAGAAGATGGAAGTATCTATCTAAGTGTCGTCAGCTTCCGAGACGAATCTTGTCCAGATACTCTGAAACAGGCGTTTACAAAAGCAAAGTATGCTCAAAAATTATTTGTGGGATTGGTTCAACAGAATTGCGAGGAAAACGATAAATGTGCGAAAGAAGACCCCGACTGCTATTTACTCTTTTGTAGTTCGGAGGTGGGTAAAAAGTATTGCGACAATGGCAATGTTCGCCTGTTGAAGATGAAGGATTCGCTGGCGCTCGGTCCGTACATGGCAAGATACTTTGCGTCCAAACTGTGGCAAGGGGAAGAATGGTACATGCAAACTGATTCGCACATGTCCTTTTTGCAAAATTGGGATGCATTATTGATACAAATGCTCAAGAACGCTCCATCTCAAAAGCCTGTAATAAGTCACTTTCCTCCACCACAAGGCGCGGATCTTTCGACTGTAGCTCCATCTCGTCTTTGTGGTCCTATCTTCGCTACAAGTGATTTGGAAGGCCAAATCATCCGCTTCGAAGGGAGCAGCGAATACGACCGAATCAAGCTGGAAACTCCTCGTTTTGCACCTTTCGTAGCGGCGGGATACCTGGTTGCTCACTCTGGGATGCTGCGGGACGTACCTTTCGATCCATTTCTTCCGTATATATTTATTGGGGAGGAGATTCTTCTTTCCGCTCGACTCTGGACGTCAGGGTATGACATATTCAGCCCCACTCAAAATGTTGTGGGGCATCTCTATGCGCGGAATAACAAGCCTAAGTTTTGGGATTCCCTTCATCGTGTTTTTACAGCCGGGGTGCATAACCCATTGCAACTGCTTGTTTTAAATAGAATAAAACATCAATTAGGCTATCCCGAGGCTGCAAAAGATATGGTCAAGCCGAAGAGTTTGTTCACAGGTATGTTTTTATGCACCTTTGTATCTAGCTCGCTGTGCTTCTCCACCTAGTTCTGATGTACTTCTTGTTATCAGCAATGGAGCAATACTCGATGGGGTCGAGTCGCTCGTTGGAGGAATACCTAAAAATTGTTGGGCTGAACATGAACACAAAAGAGGTGTCATACACAGGATGGTGCGAAACCGGTCTTCCTCCACCAGGTTTTGAGAAATACGATATCCTCTATGAAATCGTCGCGCAAAGCTGATTTATTATAGAAACTTCCATGACCAGTGAAGGTGATAAAGTCAAATCAATTGGTTTATGCCGTTATTCATACATAAAGTGAATCGGTTTGCGGAGATGAAGCTGCACTCAACCTGAATATCGTGCCTAAATGTGATTATTAATACCACGGAAACGTTTAGTCTCGATAACGGGTTCTCACTTTCTCTTATTTCTCAGTAAGTCGATGGCATTTCCGAGTCCTCGATACGCCCAACATCCAGCGAATGCGCACAGTCCGGCCTTGCCACCCCACCCTCCATTCCAATACCCATAGCGTATCGTCAACGCGTGGAAGAGGCCCGCCAGCGCACCGGCACCTGCGAACGACCCGAGCAACTTCAGCGGCGTTTGCGGTCGAGTAACCAACCTTGGATCCTTCCCGGCGGACGCGATGTTGCCGTGCATCAAACGAGAGGGTAGACTCATGCCCACGAAGGATCCGCCGTACAACGCCAAGATAGCTGTTGGATCCTTTAGGAAAAGTGATCCGAGCAGGCCGACGACCGAGCTTGCGCGGACGGAATCAGCGGCGATGGAGTCATCATCGCTGGACTCTCGCAACAATATCGTGGTCACCGCTCCGAGAACGTGATAAAGTATCATCGACACAAGGATGCCGGATGGACCAGCTCCGCTCTTCCATAATCCGCGTCGAAGTTTTCTCCCCACGAATCTCACGCCCTGATAATTGGCCAACGCGCTCGTGGCGAGGAAGGCCGTGGCTCCCAGTCGTCCCCCGACTCCGCGACACGCATTGGCAGTCTTGATCGCGACCTCGTAACACAGCGACGTCAATCCCGCCAACGTAACGGCCGCGGACAGATCCGGCGTCAGGTGTCCCCCCGACATGCCCGCGAGGGAGCCGCACATGGCGATACGACCGAGCCTACGATCGAGACACGTCGAGATTAGGAGCGTAATGGCCGAGGCCGCGAGGACCGGGGAGTTCCCGCAAAGCAAATGCAGGTGCCGAGTCGAGAGGGTCGCGAGGGCGGCGGTGCCAATTCGCACCGCTAGGATCGGGAACTCCGGCCCGTCGTCGCCCGGGGGATCCCGTCGCAACGGCCAGCCAACGACGCGCAGGAGCGTCCTAGGGGATATGGACCGCGCGGTCTCCAACTTTTCGTCCCAGCTGCGCAGGTCGTACTCGTCCGGAGATACGACGGTGGAAGAAGAGGAGGAGGAGGAGGAGGCGCTGCCCGACAATGGCGGCGAGGCCGGGCCGGCGGTCCGAGTCGTCGAGGAATACGAAGGCGTCGGCGGTCGTGTAGGAGCGACTGTGCCGGCGGAAACACGCGTGTTCGTCGAGGAATACGACGGCGTCGGTCGTTGAGAATATGGACGCGTCTCCGCGACGCGATTGTCGTCATCGTCGGTATGTCGCGCCGCATCGTTCTTCGCTTGATCCCTCGGCCCGGACGACGATTGCGTCGACTCGAAGACATGACCCGCCCCATGCGTCCTCCGGGATGGCGGGGGTATCGGCGGGATCGGTGCGCTCCTGTTCGTCGTGGTACCTCGCCTCCCCTTATCGTCCGGCGGAACGACACCGGTGTCGTTGGGTCGGCGTGCAACCGATCTATTAATGTGTTTGACGGGCGGGATGGGCGTTATCGGCTTGCTGCTCCTCGTCGTCGTCGTCGTCGTCGACATCGGCCGCTTCTTGCCAGGACCACGACCCCCCCCACCGTCGTTGTTTTTATTGAAGTTCTCGATCACAGAACGATAATAATCCGGCGCGTCCTTCGATTGCGGCGTGACGTGGGGTTTTTTGAATTGATCCGTCGACGTGGTTTGGAACGGATGACGAGACGTTTTAGACCCCGAGGAGGCGTCGGTCGCGGCTTTTGCCCTATCGTTGTTACTAGGAGGGGAAGAGGGAGGAGGCCCGCTCGCCGGTTTCGTCTTAATAAAATCATTCACTGGATCGTATACCTTCGCGCGCATCCTCGCCACGTTGATTATAATGTTATCAGTGTTGTTGTTGGTGGTGGTGGCAGCGGTGGAACCGACCGTCCTCCTCGGCGGTTGCGTAGTTTTCGTCGTCGTTGCGTCATTCGCACGTCCTCGGGGGGGATGCGGTGGAGATGCGGGTGGGACGGTGGTCGTCCGACCATTGAAATTCTCGATCACGGTCCTGTAATAATCAGGCGCGTTCGGTGACGGCGATGGTACGTGCGGTTTGCGAAATTGATCCGTCGACGACTTCTGGAACGGATGACGGACGCTATTATTGGCATGTTGCGACGATCCCGCCCCCCCCCCCGGCGTTGGGCGGGTGCGAGGCGCCGTAAACGAAGTCGACCGTGGACGCATATCGGCCGCCGTTGTTGCCGTTGCTGTGATTGTTGTGATAATACGATCCCCCCGACCTCCTGTTCTCCTTTGCCACGAGGGTCGTATCGTACTTCTTCCGCTTCTCGACGTCGAATAGCAATTCGTATGCGCGATTGATGGCCTGGAATTCCTTCGTCGTGTCCACCGCTCCTCCTCCTCCTCCGCCCTTTCCCCCCCTCCCCCCGGAGGAGGAGGAGGAGGAGACATTGGCATCCGGATGGTACATCTTCGCCAATTTGCGATATGCCGCCTTGATCTCAGACGACGTGGCGGATCGCGACACGCCGAGGATGGCGTAGAAGTCGCGAAAGAGAGGGGGGGTGGCGGTGGAGGATGAAGGGGGGGGGGGATTATTCGGCGAGGCATACCGGAGTGAGGACGAGGTAGATGGTGATGGTGATGTCCGTCGACGTCGTCGTATTCGTCGTCGGATGGGCGACGACGCACCCATGCCGTGGCGGTGGACGGTGGTGGAAGTCGTCGTCCACGCGGCGGGCGAGGAGAAGCCAGCGGCGATGGGGGCGCATGATAGACCGATGGATAATGCCGCGGCCTTCATGTATTCCTTCTTGGACGGCGTGCGATGTTTTATTCGTGTGCGCAGCGGCCGCGGCTATGATGATGCTGTTCTGTTGGGGGGGGTCGGTCGTTGATGTCCATTGGCCGTTGTTGATGGCGCCAACAATAGGTAGTTTAGTAGATACATACGATACTCTCGATACTATAATGATGGGCATA
Source organism: Cyclostephanos invisitatus (assembly GCA_036939675.1). NCBI lineage: Eukaryota > Bacillariophyta > Thalassiosirophyceae > Thalassiosirales > Thalassiosiraceae > Cyclostephanos > Cyclostephanos invisitatus. Next base: position 5,083 of record JALLBA010001162.1, read on the forward strand.
TTGGAATGAGGAAGATTTTTTGCGGGAGGCAGAAAGTTGTTGCGCACCCCCCCAAAAATGTCTTAAAAACTCTCAATAATGCCGTTATTTTTTTCTATTTTGGCCGTCTTTTTGCGAATAATATGGTGCGTTTTTGCGGTTTTCGTCCAAAACATCAATATTTTCTAAATTTTCAACCTGATCTCCTGTGTCAAATTTCTCTTCAACAACCAACATTGTGATAAAATCACATCCACTCTGCTCCCAATCCCCCATGACGACTCCTCGTCGAATAATACTCGTCGTCGTTGTCGTCGTCGGAGTCGGAGTCGCATCCATCATCGGCATCGCCGAGTCATTCTCCCCCCGGTCAGGCACGACGATCGTATGCCGTCCGATTTCAGAGACCTGCTACTCTCCCCGGTCCTTCCGATGGCGACCGACCCCATCATCCACCCTCCTCCTGCGCGTCGCGCCGCGCAATCGTCCGACGGATTCCAATTGGGAGGACGACACGAAGAGCAGTCGATTGAATCCCGACGTCACGGACTACGTTCCGCCGTGGAGGGATCATCAAAGACCAGCGAAGGCGACGACGACACCGACGACCTCCCCGTCGTCGGGATCACGGGCGATTCCCAGGGGGGACATTCCGCTACCAAAGTTCGCCCGGGCTGCGGCGCCGTCCGTAGGGTCATGCGCCGACCCGGGCGGTGGGGATGGATCGTCGTCGGTGACCGCCGCCGCCGCCGCCGCCCCGATGCTACGCAATGTACGTTGGCCCCTGATACGCGACCCGGGATTAGGTCCCGAATATCCGCTGTCGTACGCGAGGGCACTCGTGACGATATTATCGACCGTATTCACGTGGCACCTGCACGTGCACAACGGACACTCGTCCGTCCTGGCATCGTCGTCGTTATCGCTTCTCGTATCGACGTGTCTCGATCGACGTCTCGGTCAGGCGGCATTCTGCGGGTCCTTCGCCGGTATGTCGGGCAGTCACCTGGTTCCGAATTACGCCGCCTCGGCAGCGCTCGGTGCGATGACGTCCATCGCCTACGAGATATTGATACACGCGAGGAACGCGTGTTCGGGAATCGGGGGTAGGTTGGGCGCGACGGCATTCCTCGCCACGTACGCGTTATCGAAATATCGCGGCGTGGTCGGCGTGACGAGGAGGGTCGGACGACGGGGATTGCGCAGGGTCGTCGCCGGCGGATCCGGCGCGATGGGTGGCGGTCCGCGCGATATGTTCGGTGATCCCATCCTCGTGTCGATGATACTTTATCACGTCCTTGGTGCGATTATCACGATAACGTTGCGAGAGTCGAGCGACGATAGCGCGGCGTCCGATCCCGTACGCGCTTGCTCGGTCGTAGGACTTCTCGGATCGCTGTTCCTGAAGAACGATCCCACGGCGATGCTGGCACTGTACGGCGGATCCTTCGTGGGCATGAGCCTACCCTCGCGATTGATGCACGGCAATATCGCGTCGTCCGGGAAGGATACGAGGTCGGTGATTCGACCTCAAATGCCGTTGATGTTGTTCGGGTCGTTCGCGGGTGCCGGCGCACTGGCGGGCCTCTTCCACGCGTTGACGATACGCTATGGATATTGGAATGGGGGGTGGGGAGGCAAGGCCGGACTGTGCGCATTCGCTGGATGTTGGGCGTATCGTGGATTCGGAAATGCCATCGACCTACTGAGGAAGAAGTGGAAGAAATGAGACAGGGGCCCCATATATGCACGAGGGGGAAAAAAAACGAATTTCGGGGGAATCGTTATTATTTTAAGTCCTCGCGATCGAGCCCAAAGAGCTTAGGAACCTCAAACCGTTATTAACGCTGCGCTCGGCCAAGTCCTCGATCTTCTCTCCCCTAGCGTCTGACGCGTGGGCCACGGCCCCGGCCGTGTCCAATGTAACGTCCATCGACGCGTGGACGTCCGATTCTACCAACAGGCGATCGGACGGCACGGGCCGTCGCCCTCCTCCTAGCCTTCCTGCTCGTGCACATCAGGTGGTTGACCGAGTGAGAGAAGCCGAAGAAGAACAGTGTGTATTCTGCCTCGGCATCATCCTCGCCCAGTGGGGGCTCGGAATGATCGATCGGGCATTCATTTTGTTGCTGGTTTGCTTTGAATCTACGTTTCTTTTCGCCGGCATTGTCAACTTCTCCCCCCTGCTGAAGTAACGCCGTCTCGAAAGCCCATATCTTGTCCATGTGATGGACGGTCCCCGTAAAAATGATTTCGGGGGAAAGCACTCCTACGCCGTTTCGCCATTCCATCCCTTTCTCTGCCTCCCTCCGTCCCTGAATAAATTGTAGCCTTTCTAAAAATTTCCCACACCCTTTCCATAAAGAACCCGTGCGCGTTCACGCAATGTACCGTCACGGACATCGAATATGTACGTGGCGGCCAATTCCAATTGTTTTGTGAAGACCAGTCTTAACCACTGCAGGGCGGCAGCCTTCCCTCGCTTCTCCTTGCGATATTCCCGCACGAATCACGCCATTTTGCACAGTCCGATCCTGCTGACGAGCAGGCGCGGGTGTCTTGATAAATGTGTTTCTAGATCATTAAGCTAATTCCAGTCAATGCATTTTTCCAAGTTAACATCCTCGCAGTTGTAAAGTTTTTCGATATCATCGGTCATCATTATGTCTACCGAGTTCCACGGGTGAACATACAACACAGGAATTACGGCGATCGGGAGGCATACTTCAGGGCATTGTTCCAGTCTGAAGGAGACATGGCGCACGTAAGGGAAACCGCCAATCCATCCACGAGCGTAAGGTCTTCATCGGGCGCATATTGAACTTCTCGTTGGGGATGCCTGTGCGTATCCACCAATACAATTTTCTGGCGGAGTGCGGTCCCTTCTCCGTGGGGTGCTGATGATATTCTGTCCCATGCCTCCCTTGGATCAATGACATGAGCCGAGAGCAATTGATCATCTGACAAGGGGCATCGGATCCCCCCAATATCATTTGATACGACCCCATCCTTCCGCGGCAGATATATACCCACTCCCGAAAGAAAGAAGCAGAAATGGCAAGATGAGGCGGAGTCTATTTTTCTATATTTTTCATCCTGCAAACTATGGTTTGAGTGTGGAACATGGGGAAGTTGCTAGCACAACTTGATGGGATGCTCACATGTGCATCCACACGTTTCTCTTCAACTGACATAGTGACCCCCCAGTTGCCATAGTTCATCCCCCCAACGTAAACTTCGAGACCTCACCCCAATTCCAAACACGACGGCCCGCCCAACAAGAAAACTGCTCTGCCCTTGCTCGGCACCTCTTCTCTCACGTCCGACACATCAGATTTGGTTCGGAAGCCGTGGTGGCCACATGGTGTCGCTCCCACATCAAAGTGGAACTATACCATGCAAATACTATCGGCTTGGTCAAAACAGCCAGAACAAATTTGTGAGCGCATGATCCTCGGGCAGAACATCACAAACGCCCACAAATGCACGAAGATTCTCAACCTCAAGAGTGAGATGCGAGGGAGCTGCTTTTGCAAAGCAAGGTTCCTAAGGTTCTCACGATCCAACTAGGAAGGGGGGCTCTGATGAGAGTGAAGTAATACCAGAAAACAGAGCAGTGGGCGTTGTTGTGTATGGTGGGTTTTATTTTTTTGGACTGATGCGAGTTACGCGTGGGTGCGGGAATATGTGATCCCCCAGGGGACCGCATTATGGTGGGAGAGTTAGGGATACATCAGCTACTCTCAGACTGGGCCCATTCTCACGTTGAGAAACCCATTAGGATTTTGCATCTGACATAGACAGACCCCTCTTCGCCCTTGCTGAAGAAAATATATTCAAGCTTTAGGCTCCTAATGCAATAGCTCACTTTGTTTAGCCCTAACCTTAGTATGTCCTCTGAGGACGACGGGTTGCGCCCTCGGCAATGGATGGCGGCGCCGTCATCTTCTGCATTTGCAATACATTTATTGCAGATCGTCGACGCGTCGATGTGCCGCTCAACAAACATGGAGCTCTCATCATCACCCACCGCCCCGACTAATAAGTTGATTGTTATGTTATGAACCACGACCATTGATGGCTTCCTCCGGCGATGGCTGGTGACCGCAGCGAAGGATGGGGGCGCCGTCATTGTGGGGAATGTGTCAGTAATATTTTTTGTCGTGACGGCAAAATGGCACTATCTGGACCAAGACAGTTGTAGAGGTTGGTGGCATGATGGTCTCTACTGCACAATTTTGGCACAGACATTTGTCAGGGTGTGAAAAATGCGCCTTCCTAAATTGTGGAGAAGGGGCCGACTATTGAAGAAGTGTGATTGATCAATCGCAGGGGGGTATCGATCTATTGAGCAGCGATGCAGATGAATTGGCTAAGCACGTTGCACAATTTCTTTTCAGCCCTGAAAATGGAGGGGGATGAAAATACAGTAAGTACTCCTATGTACAAATTAAGGTCTGCCTATCACCGTGTCGTCCAAGGAGCGGTGCCCTATAGTATGTTTAGAATACAACTGAATCAGTTTTGTCAAATGAATTTATTTTGAGACAACTGCCAAAATACCACTGCTTTTAGATTTGCAATATTCATTGGCCAATGCCAAAATTTTACTTCTTGAAACACCTCACCTAAATTTTACTTTTCAAATACTTCACTAAGAGTGATTTTGACATTGTTAGTGTTATTTCACCTTGTTGGTAAAATTATCGCTACACATCCCCAAAAATTTTGTAAATTGGAATACCCCACCTTACGTATGCTATGTTTTTCAAATACTTCACGTACAATACTCAACAAAACACAGGCTTTTCACACACGTCACCTTAAAAATTCTGTAATCGTAATATGTCACCTATGTCTATCATATTTCTGAGCCCTTCACTTTTGGTTATGTGTGATTTTATGGTATCATGCTTGTGTTATATGCTTTTACATTGCCTCATCTATTTTCCTACAGAAAGCAGCAGCACAGAATAATCTTATTTAGTCACTGGTCCATTTTAAATGTAATTCCTAGTTATCGAGTGCGGGTGATTGTGCATGGGATGTTGACAAAGCATTTCACTGTCATTTGTACAAAAATGGCAGTGTAGTCGTCCCGCCGTCTGGATTGCTCAAAGCTGGCACTAAGCTCAGCATTGCTCCCCTAACACACGCATGCAAGGATGGTGATTCCCCCCCAATGTTGATGCCCTGTTGTTCGGTCCTCCATCCTCTGCCGCTGCTCCCGCTGCTGGTGGGACTATGACAAAAGACATCATCATTGTTCCCCACCCTCCTCCTGCCGGCTTCTAGATCATCGTCAATGATGATTTTTAATGTGGCAACAACCTTTGTTGTACATCATCATCATCGTCGTTGTTGTCATCCCTCGCCTTTCTGGTCGCCCCCCCACTCCTTCCTGGCCACCGTCATGTGTGGGCATCATCTCCATTGCATTGGTGCCCCCCCAATGGTGGTGGCTATCCACAAGCGAACGATGAGTTGTTGTTGCCCGCCGTGATGAGCGTCAGCGACAACGACAACAATGCACGGAGATCAACCGTCCCCCGCCCCCCGCCCTGCAGGATGGTAAGGAGGCACGGGCGGAGTTGCCATCCTCCTTGTTGTCCCTTTTGGATACGAGCACATTCACGAGTTGCGCCACCCCTTGACGGTGGTGACAATACTCTGCCGTGTTGCGATGATGTCGACAGGGATGGTGCCAGCAACGACGTTGCCTTGGTTGCAAAGGAAGGCAACAGAGAATGCCGCCATCAGCGACTATGATGAATCATTGCCATCACGAATGCAGCGACTATGATGACAGTGGTGGTGATGGCGTCCATCGTCATCATTGTCATCCTCATTGTCATCTCCCTCACGAGCATCGTCATTGTCATCCTCATTGTCTCCCTCACAAGAGACAGCTTCCAGGGCTCCCACAAAATAATGGGAGTCACTTGTATCAGCCCTGTTTGAGCTCTTTCTATACCATAAAAGATTAAAAGGTGTCTGTATCGGTGTCGGTGTCTGTATCGGTGTCGGTGTCGGTGTCGGTGTCGGTGTCGGTGTCGGTGTCGGTGTCGGTGT
>JALLBA010001163.1:0-11122 GCA_036939675.1 Cyclostephanos invisitatus
ATATCGATAGCGGCCACATTTCACCCCCAAAACCTCGGTCCGCTTAAGCCGCCACCTAATCGGGACATTTACGCACCATTAGGAGCATGCATAATCAATATATTACCACATGCCGACCATTTTTGATGAAATGGCAGCCATCGGCCGCCGAATCAAATTCAATCCTTTTGGTTGAATTCAATACCGCCGGCTAATGCACCGCTTTTGTTGAAACTCACTTGTCAGTTGGGTGGTTTCATAAGCATAAGGTCCTAAGCATAATTTTTAGGAATATAATGGGGGGGAAGCCCCCCAATTCCCTCCACCTCTCTATGTACCCACATACTAAACTATCCCTGCAAAAGTCAAAGCGACAGGCAACCATGATGTCCTCTAAGCAAGGCAATGCCGGCGAGCTATCAACGCCCGGCATTACCTATGCCGGCCAACCAAGTCTCCCTCGATTGCCCATTCCATCGTTGGAGGAAACTCTTGAGCGTTTCCCCGATCTGGTTACCGCGATAGTAAAAAAAGAAGATATGGAAGAATTGCGCAAAGAAGTGACGAAGTTCCTAGAAACCGACGGGCCGGTGGTACAAAAATTATTGATGGAATACGAGCAAAAGGGCAGGGAGGAAGGAAATGTGGGAAGTTTCGTGGAGGAGTTTTGGACCGATGCATACCTAACCCCCGACAGCAGCGTGGTGATGAACCTGAATCCATTCTTTGTTTTGGAGGTATGTTCCCACTTCTGGTTGTTTGCTTATTTCATCAGGCCTTACATCAATACATCCGTATTTGACACCGCGCAATGTTTAACGCAGGACGGTCCCGACACAAAAAAGGCAAATAGTCAATCTAGAAGGGCGGCAAGCCTTTGTTTCTCGGCAATTAAATTTGCATCCTCCTTAAAAAATGAAAACATCGTCCCGGATTCGTTTCGTGGGAAAGCGTTATGCATGGACCAATACAGGGTATGCAATGAATCATTTGGCACAAATTTTTTTTATCATATCGGTTTTATCTCATTCTGGCAACGTCTAACTTGTGGGCGCAGGCTTTATTTGGGGCATGTCGCGTGCCTGAGTTGAGTGACAAGGATATCGTGGCCGTCAATCCTGAATCATGCCATGTTGTTGTCCTGGAAAACAATCAGTTTTACTTTTTTAGGGCATTATGGCCTGATGGTGTGGTCGCTGTTGACGAAGATGACATTCTTGAGATATTGAAAGCCATTAAAGCGGATGCGTCACAGGTTTTGCCTGAGTTGTCGAGTAGGAACGCACTTGGAGTACTTACTACTTTGTCCAGGCGTGAGTGGGCTATTGCGAGGGAAAGCATCGTGGCACACTCTACGAATAATGAAACCATGTTGGAAATTATTGAGGGCGCTTTATTTGTGCTGGCAATCGACAATGTGGCTCCGAATAGTATTTCCGACGCCGCAGCAAACATGCTACACGGGACGTACAACCTTCAGAGTGAGGATGAGTATCAGGTGAGCACGATATGGCAACACAACCATAAAAATGAAAAATCATCCTCCTCATGTTGCAATCTTCTCTCTCTTTAAGGCTGGTTCTTGTTGCAACCGTTTCTATGATAAATTACAAATAATTGTCTGTCAAGGTAAGACAGCCTTAATTCCTGTTGTGATTTAACATTCAGAACTGTCTCCAATGAATATCTTGCCCCTGTCCCTGCCCCTGCCCCCGGCCCTTCATCGATCCAGATGGACGAGCGGGGATCAACTTTGAACATTCTGCCATTGATGGTCACACTGCACTGAGATTAGTCAGCGACATCTTTGCCGACAACGTTATTTCATTCGCACAGTCAATAACGAACACTATTTATTCTGACAGCAAGTTATTTCCGTCGTTGATCCAAGCGGAGGTCAGAAAAGCCGCCGCTGAAAATTATGGTCTGACGTCACCGAGAAAGCTCATCTTCGACCTCCCACAAATTGTCCTGGATAAGATTTTTTTTGCGGAGGCTGCGTTGGGAGATGAGATTCAGGCCAGTGAGACGTGTGTCTTAGAATTCACTGGGTTCGGGAAGAACCTGATTGTCCTAAACAAACTGAGTCCTGACTCTTTTGTACAACTTTCAATGCAATGTGCGTACTACAGACTTTACGGCAAAAATGTCAGCCAATATGAGCCTGTCCTCATGAAATCATTCTATCATGGTAAGTCATTTGTGCGATCCATGCCTTGCGGGCAAGATGTCAGCCAACCCGTCTCATGCATCATTTTATCAGGTCGTACCGAGGCTATGCGTGCAGCGACACTACATGCATCGAATTTTTGTAAACTATGGCTGGATCGTTCAGCAACGAAAAAGGATAAGCTGGAGGCTTTGAGGTTGGCAACTGAACATCATTCTGCAGGAATTAAATTATCAGCATCTGGAAAAGGTTCGGAGCGTCATCTATTTGCGCTGAGAAAGATCGCCGAGAAGAATGGCATACCGACTCCAGACTTCTTCTCCTCGGTAGCCTATAAGAAGTTGAATCATACAGTACTCTCCACCAGCAACTGCGGGAACCCTAGTCTCCGCCTTTTTGGCTTCGGCCCGGTTGTTCAAGACGGATTTGGCATCGGCTACATCATTCGTGACAGTGGGATTCAGTATTCGATCTCTTCAAAACATCGCCAAACCAAAAGATTCGCTAGTACATTGAACAAAACATTGATTGATATGGGTGATCTGCTCAAATCCTTAAACTCCGTGACAGTTTCTTCCGATCCCGTGACGACCAAGGAAAAGATAGTCGATGCACAATATTGTGATTCCTATGACGATGCACCTGGGAAGAGTCGTACGGGGACAGTTTCCAGTACTGAGAGGCAAACTCTTGCTCGAGTATTGCATAGGCAGCCCAGTGTACGGGCAAGCGAACTCAGCCGATTCGGGCAGTTGTTGACGTCCCTTAGCGCCGAGGGAGACGAAGATAGAGGGATGTAACCACAGAATTCTCGATGGGTCTCTAGTCATGCCATGACAAGAGAAAGTCTAATAAATGCCTGGATTGCACTAGTAGTTGATTTATTCTCCATATTAAACAATCGGCTCTAACCACAACATCCATGGATCTCCAGTTATACCATGAAGGAAGAAAGTTCAATAAATGCCTGGATTGCACTAGTACTCGTTTTATTCTCCACATATTAAATAATGGGTTCAATAATATCCAGCCGTGAAACTCAAGGGACCTCATCCAAATTGTTTACTTGTACATAAACGTTCGATATCACTCCAGCTATCATGGACACCAAGCCAAATACAACAAAGAAGAAACAAACGGCAAAATCGTACTTGGTAGCGCTGGGCAAAACGTTCGATTCGACAACCGTTGCTCCCCCTCCCGAGACTGCGTTAACTGCATCGATTTTTACCTGCATATGCGTCGCTCCCCTGTGAGCGATGCACGTCCACAGGGGGAAAAGTCCGAGGTAGTACAATATTGGCTTCCTCCCGTCTTTGATGGTGTCGTATAACACTAGGCTATTGTCGTGCATTATTTTTAGCGATGCGTTCCCTTCTGCGGGTATTTCCGCGTCGGTGCTGCTCGTCGTGTATCCCCTCGCTCTCCGCCAACGATCTAACCAACTACCCACCATCTGCAAAAACTCTTCGCCGTTCACTCCAAGGTATACCAAACCTGGGCCGATGTACGAGATGCAGCTCCCCCCTATCGCACCGGTCAAAGACAACACCGGGCCGATGTCGTCGACGATCAAGGCGGGGAGTAGAGTCATCTGTGGACGAAATTACCCCAACAAAAACCGATAAGTTTTTGAACTCGACAAGACGCAAATTCGAAAGAGTGCAATGCAAGCAAAAAAACAGAAAACGTACTATATACACCAGCGCCGTCCAAGTTTGGCGTCGATTCATGCACAACACTCCCCCGCCCTCGATGATAGTTTTCCTCCCCGAGTTGGCGTCGCTGTCGTCGCCGCCTTCGCCGGCGCCCAACTCCTCCGCCTCAATACGATCCTCGTTCTCTAACGTGAAACCGCCGGTCGCGTCCATGTCTCCATTGTGCATGAGCATGACGAGCACGTGTCTCTGTATACGAATGATTGAAAGTGGAGAAAGGGTGAATTAGACCGGCATGACCATGCGCATGGGGTGGACTTTGGAATGTGCAACACGTATGCATCAAAACACACCGCGACGAAGCTCTCCATGGGATACGTCAGGAACATGGTAAAGGCCAGGAGGAGACGGGCGACGTTGGCCTGCATCGAATCGTGCGGGAAGCTGTTCAAGACGTCGCCCTGCGTATCGCCCAAGAATCCCAGGTAGCCGCACACGCCGAGGACCAGGCAGAGCAACGCGCTTAACGCGATGGATTGGTTCGTCACCCTCCCCCATCGCCGTCGCGTCTTGTTATCGAGGGAATTGGCCACGATGAAGGCGGAGTGCTGACACGCCATGGCGGTGCTCAATATGCCCAGACCGATGAACAACGTGGAATTTATGCCGTCGTTTTTCAGAACCATGCCGAATCCGCCGTTGGCGGCGACTGTTTCTCTGATAGGGGAGAAAGCCGCGATGAATACCACGAGTATTATGTCCGCGACGACGCTGAATGCGGACGTGCAAGCAAGGGATGCCATGTCCCTTTGCATGCTCAGGGGGATCATAATCGTCAGGCTAGTGACGACAAGTACGAGATTACGCTCCGTCAGGTGCGTGCCGTGATCGTATCCCATCGCAGTCGGTACTGTGTCCTTGATGATTAGGAGGTACGCCACCATCGCGCCGTAGGCCATGACGAACATGTTGAACAAAACGAAGGCGGAACCGACTTTGCCAAAGGGGTAACTAGCGAGGTCCTCGAAGGTGTGCACCTGAAGATGAGACAGCCTTGGATGGAACGACGCCTGCTCGATGAGCAGTCGCAGGGATTTGTCGGTCAATATCGCCACGAGGATGAGTAGTAGCACGCCCGCCCACAGTCCGCTCATTCGCAGCGCATATGGAATTCCAATGATTCCCGCTCCAACGATCGAGTTGACCAGATTCGACGACGCTCCCAGGATCGACGACTTCTTCTTCGGCATTGACAGCTTGGTCTGATTCAACGCGGACTCGTCAGGATCAAACCCCGACGACGACGACGGGGGCGGCGGCGGCACGACCTCCGTCTCCAGAGCGCTCATGCCCCGCCTGATGCGGATGCCGCCGTTGTCCGAAGTCATGTTCACAGTCTTCGGGGAATGATGTATTCGATACTCGTCGTTGTTGTCGTTGTCGTTGTCGGATCTCATCTCTCCACACCACAGAAAATGTCATTGTGCTTGCATATCGTACCATACTCCTATTATTATGCCATTATGCCATGTCAAATGCCGTTCAATAAATGTGTGATTATGTATCGAACGTACTTTTGGTATCTAGGAGAGCAGTTTGACTGGTCTGTCAGGCTCCTCAAAAGTATCGAAAGCCTCAAAACACAAAAAAAGTCATTAGCAGAGCATCCGCATCGTGACCGTCGTTGTCCTAGCAAGCCGGACGTAGGTGGTAGTCCAACCCGGGTAGCACTTCACCCCCCCCCCCCCCGTTAGAGCGATGCGTCTATCGGCGAACGTCCTCCAATCGGCCGAACAGAGGACGAATCCCCTCGGCGAACGCGAAATCCTCCTCCGTTCCCTCGCCATACCGTCAATCGAGCACCTCGCGGTGACGAGGGATCAATTCGACGTCATCGACCTGTCAAACAATCACCTATCCAGACTCGAGAATTTCCCGAAACTGGAGAGGCTGAGTTGCTTGTTTTTGGGCGGGAATGGCATAGACTACGTGGACGGGGCGAACCTGAAACGGAACGTGCCATGTCTAAGGACGCTGATACTGACGGGGAACGGTATTAGGGGATGGAACGTCATCGGCGATTTGGGATCGGGTTGTCCCAAGTTGGAGTTCCTCAGCTTGGTGGGCAATCCCGTAACGAGTAAGTTATGTTCGCCGATTCATTCATCTGTAGTCCGTTCTCGCAGTGTGTGTTTTATTTTCGATGGGATGTGTGTGCGGTGTGGTGGTTGGAGGGGGGGGCTCTCGCACCGTAAGAGGAAAGGGGGGACGACAGTAATATATCGATTTCTACATACCAATATTTCGATGTCACGAACCCACACACGCATATTTCTCTATTTCGCTCTTCCTTTTTTTTCGCCTATGTGAATGATTTTGTTTTGACTGATTTTTGTCAATGACTTCTCCTCTGAGCAAGGAGAGAGAGACTTCATCAGGTATCTCATATGAAGTTACAAAAACCGTTCTATACTAACGAAGAGGAGACGACGTGCTTTCGTCGATTTCCTCATTTGTTCCTCGCTCTGATGCGCTCATCATTCTACGATAATATTATTGCCATTGTGTGTGTGCATTTTTTTCTTATTCCAGGGAGGCAAAATTATCGTCTCTATGCGATACACAAAATTCCCACCCTTAAAGTCCTGGATTTCCAAAAAGTAAAGCAGACCGAAAGGGAGCGAGCACAACGCCTCGCATCATCGGCCGCCGGTGCGGCCATGGAGGCCGATGCCAGGATGGAAGCGCGCGTCGCCGCCGCCGCCGATGGAGGAGCGATCGCCTCCGGCGGAGCTCACGCCATTAACGATTACCACGGAGAGAACGGGACGAATACATTCGAGCCGGGCGAAGGCAAGAGCGCAGAGGAATCGTTCGCGACGCAATTCACCGTGGAGGAGAAGGCGAAAATTCGCGATATGGTCGCGAACGCCGCATCGGCGGATGAGATCGATCGTATCGAAAATTTGGTGAAGAGGGGGATATTCCCAGGATCATCCCAATCAGCGAGAGACAGAAACGGGGGTGACCAAGGCATTTTACCTCCGCCGCCGCCACCGCCACCAGAAGGAGGGAATCAGGGAAGTGATCAGGAGGGGGACGAGGAGGTAGACAATACAAAAAGGCAACGGACTGAGTGATATCGACACTTCACCTGGCACAAGTTTAACTATAATAATACATAGACGAGCTCACTAATTATTTCGTTAAGTCGATCAGACATATCCCACTCATTCGAACACATCGCACATAGGTACCACTTATACAAGACATCATGCAGACGATACTTAGAAAGGTGGATCATGTGTCAGAAAAAGAGGGATGAAAAGTTTGAACGCCTGCTTATGAAAGTCTCAGCGAAACAAAATAGAAATTCTTCGATCTCCTCAAGATGCGAGTGGTGCCGTTGTGCGGAACATGAGCACCGTTGTCGCTGCTATTTTAATCCCCATCTAAGCTCCGATCTCCACGGCACCGATTTCCTCCAAATATATGGTTACCGGGTGCTTGTTCCCGTGCGTTTTCCTAGCCCACCATAAAGGACTGCCACCTTCGCCAAAATGAGTCCTCTCGTCCTGTGGACCATAATCAGGAGAGGAAGGGGATTGGGGGAGGGGGGGGGGGGGGGGGGGGGGGGGGGGTCGATCGAATATCAAAGACTATGGAAATCGAAGACCACCAAAGAAAAAAAGAGCGAGAGTATCGAACGGAACTCACCTTATCCAACCCGCGCTGGATCAAAAATTTAACGCAATCCAAGTACCCCCCCCGAACCGCCTCGTGCAACGGGTTCCAGCCGTTGTGGTCCTTCGCCTTCAATAGCGCCGGATCCTTAGCCTCGATGGCGATCAAAACTTGCAAATCTCCGGTCGCCGCGGCGGTATGGGAGGTCAAACCCTTAAATATGAGGACATTGTCGGCAGTCGTAGCGACCTGCACATCGAAGAGGAGGACGAGAGGTACGCGAAAATCGGGTAATGCATGCATCCGCGGAACGCGATCAGTTCTCCTACAATGTTTTTCTTTGAATTAAGGAAAACGAATTATGCCATATACGAAGGAAACTTACGAATCTAGCCTTCGGATGAGCTTGCAACCACCTTCCCTCCTCCTCCGATCCGGGCAAGATGTAATGCGGCACCCTCGCATTGGCGACGACGTTATGGTCGACCCTCGCACGACATTCGTCGTCGTCGACGCATTTCGTTTTCAATTTCTTCCATGCCCGGCGGTAGAGCTCCTCGAGGCTCTCCTCCATCTCCTTGTCGTCATCGCGTCCCTCGTGGTGGAGGAGGGAGTGGCCCAACGGTTCGAAGTGAATGAAAAGATTCTGGGAATTGTACGGGCGGGCGTACATGACACACGCAGGATAAACGATGAGGTCGAATATAAACGGCAATCGAAATACTCCACGAAAAAAGGATGGGGAGACGAGGCCACGCAACCCCATGCAATCACTTTCGTTCCATTTTTGTCATGCGTGCATCCGAAAAACTCACCGCGTAATATCGCCCCTTGAGTGGATGCGGCCTACCGTGCAATACGCTGTGTCCCTCGTAAAGTATCATGTCCCCCACGTCCATCGTCACATTGTGATAATGTCCGTCGTGACCATGTACTACCAATGGCCAAGGCTCGTCGACGTCCTGTGCCACGTTGATGACCGCGCTTATCACTAACGGCATCCTATCGACGTGGGGCGCCAGTATCGATCCGTTCGTATACACCCTTATCCCGTACAACGACGACGGCGATAGGTCCACTCCCGTCCACGATTCGAGTACCTCCCTCGACGTGTCCCACACGACCCGTCGCGATGTCGAATGCATCATATCGAGCATCTTCGTGGGCGACGACCAGTGATTGACGTACGAGGTACCCGGGGGCCAGCTCTCGTCTACCATGCGGATCAAATCCTCCGCGTCGCGTCCGCTCCATATCCTCGTGAGGTGCGTCATCAGCTCGTCCGGGGCGCGGACCTTCTTATATCCCGTACTCGTGTAATTGATCATGTTGGGGGGCTGTCGTGCGTTCATTTCCATCCGGTCGTATTCGCTATCGTCGCATCCACGAAGTACCGTGGCGTCGTATTTCCGACGACATCCGTCCATGTATTCGACGTAGGCGTCGTATTCGCGTCGCGACATCCCATCATCGACATCGTCGGTGGCGTGATGATGATATACGGGAAAGGACGGACGATCGTCGTCGGGATCGCGACGGGTCGACGCGGACGAAGATTCCGACGACGAACACGACGTGGCGGCGACGTCATCGCACGCAACTTTCGATGCATCGTCATTCCCGCCCATCCCCCCGCCGACGTCGTCGTCGACCCCGGGATCGTAGTGACCAACCAACGACCCCATCCTCGTTCTCCTCCATCCCGTCCGTCCATCCCCCGTGACTAACGATCCGAGGGACGCGACGTCCAATGCATCGACGCGTGCGATGAAGGATGGGGGGCCGTGGTCGAGAAGGAGGGACGAGATCGCCAAGAGGAGGAGGGGGGGGGATGGGAGGTGAGTCGTCCTCGACGACGATCGCACGGGAAGGAGAGACGACAACGACGACGACGACGAGATTTTACGACCCCGCAACCACGCGATGGAATGATCCTCGCATTCACGTGTATTATTCGTCCTGTGACGATGATTCATCGTCGGTTTTTGTTCTCTGGAGTTGATGGCGAGGATTGAAGAAGGGCGAGGGCGTCGGCGGCGGCGGTGGCGGAGGCGGAGGAGGCCGAGCGAGGCGGCAACCTCGAAGGCCCTGTTTACGGGGGGCTTCGAAATCCGGGTTTCTGAGTTTCGGGGTAGGATATATCCTACCCAAGGAGCGGGTTATGAGCCCTACGATTCTAATATATTGGTAAGCCGGGCATTTTCAAAAGGCCCGGCTCACAAAAAAATCGAACCCCCGTAATCGTACCCCCCCCCCATATGAACATGTCACCCTACCCCCAGCGGCTTTGCCCTCGCTCTCCATGGCAACATCCGCCATGGACCCGAATCACGGTGCCGTAGCTCCCCATGGGTCCTGTTCAGGCGCTAGGGTGCGCGGCTCGTTCTCGCCACTCTCCTTAACCTTGTTTTGGGCGCCAAAAGTGCACCCATCGAAAAATTGAGAGATGGGCGGGGCTTTGACCTGAGGTGGCGGCCGTTTTGTCAATAAACACAACAACCAACCGAAGGTCGGCTGCGGTTGGAGGGGGGGGGGTTGCTGATGAGACGCTACTGAGCGGAATGCGTGGGGAGGACCTTTTCTGTCGTTTGGGGGCAACGGAAAAATAGAGAGAGGGACCGGGCCTCAGCCTTAAGCGGCCGCCGTTAGCCGAAGCCACGCAACAACCAACCGAAAACAGTGCCAGCGATGGGGAGGTTATTTGGGACGAGATTCGGCCGCGGCGGAACATTTGGGGAGGACGATAACCACTCATTTTGGACGGCGATTCGAGACAAAACATAAAATGAAAAAATACACTATGTGGCCCTAGACGGCCACCAAACGATGGAGAGACACAAGACAGTCAACCAAAAGACAGTGTCTATGATGGAGGGAGGTGTTGTGACGAGATGAGAATGCGGCGGAACGTATGGGGGGGACGATTTCACGTCGTTTGGGGTGGCGAAAGAGGCGACAAAAAATTAAGAAAATAAAACAGATCATGCCTTAGGCGGCCGGCAGACGATATAGGACGAGCAACCAGGAGGGGACACGAGGGGGGCTCAATCGAATCGATTTCGGGGTTATCAAGTTCGGATGGGGTTAAAAGATGAAATAAAATAGATGAGTGTAATAATAATTTTTTTTCTTAGCCGATTTACATAATTCAATAAAATCCTTCGTCAGAGCCCTCAACCAGTCCAATGCGAGGAGGCTGCATCGAGAGGGGGGCTAAAAATTACATAGCCATGCCATAGGATCCGGCGAAAGGGTTCACCATGGTGATGTTCCTTTTTTTGCGAAGTCTTTTGTTAGGTAAAGTAGATAAATAAGTACGATAGATACCTGAACATACGGTCTATGAAACTCCGATTACTTTTTCCACCTTTAGGCTGTGATTTCTTTGAGCGTTGAGCATGTACGCATAAAAAAATAAAAAAAAAATCGGTCATGTGTGTCCCACTGCGAAGCTTTTTCCTTTGCTGCTTTCTTTTTTTCCCGATTTTTATGCATAAAATACGTAAAAAGCGTTTTTGTTGTGCGTGTGCGCATGTGGACACCAAATTTTCCCGAAATATTTTAATGTTTTATGTTTATATGTTTTATGCGCGCATAAAAAGGCCGAAAATCCAAAAATTTTATGCGCGCA
>JALLBA010001165.1:0-11115 GCA_036939675.1 Cyclostephanos invisitatus
AATGGTTGATTCTTGTATAAGCTAGGCCTGAGATTAAGTCCACATACCAAGGGTTAAAGCAGCGCAGCACACAGTGCAGCAATGTGAAACATGCGAACATACAAAGCTACTTTGGTAAGCCTTGTTGTTGCACAGACATGCCAATGCAATTTGTGCCAAGCCTCGTTCACTCCACGAAAACAAAGGATAAGGTAACATCTTAGCAGCTATTCATGATAACCACCGACTGGTTGCGTCTAAATGAAAGCAATAGCAACATCAAGTCTAGTATCTCAAGGTACATATGACCGACCAGTGTATCAATAAGTACGAGATTAATATTAAATTTGTCTAAGGCATTTTGTTACAAGTGCTTTGCCCAAGACGACACTCTTTAGATAATCAATGTTAATTAATCTACAACTGCTTAAGGCACCCCCAATGAGTGTTCAGTCATCTAGAGCACCCGCTTCTGATTTGTTTGATATATAACACTCTATGTTCCAACTTAGCCTTCCTGCCCATTTTTAGTTTGGCGCGCACGCTACATGAAACATCGAAAAAAAAATCACTCACCCAAAAGATGTAACATGAGCATTTAATTGCATTTCCAATCATCCAAAGTCCAGACACATTCCCCATCATGTCAGCAACAAATGGGTATGACAATCGCCTCAACAGGGCTGTCCATTTTCTAATGGCGGCTCCTGGTGTTCTGACAGTGCCGCAGGCAATGAGAGCGGCAAATTTTACCGGCGAGGAGACTTCAAACCAAAGCATCCAGCAGTGAGTCCTCTGTGAGTGGCAAAGCAGGGGGGGGAGACAGGCGGCTTATTTAACACCCCCGCCAGCAGCAATTGCGTTGGCGACTCCAGTGACAGAGGCATCACACTCATCTTGCCCGGCAGCAGGAGACTTTGAAGAGGGAGCTTCTTATTACTGGAGCGAACATGACAGAAGAAGAGTGGAGCGCCTTCTGTGAGAAAAGACAGAAGAAGATCGACGAAAGGAATGGGATTGTGATGTCTGTCGAGGGGGGGGACGAAGAAACAGTTTAATAGTAGTAAACCATTGATTACATGACCAACTCGCTAGTTTTGGATTTTGTTACAAAATTCGCTGTGGTGGGAAACAGCTCACAGCTCGTGCTGCCGATGAGATTAGGTCAAACCAAGCGCACCTACGTTGGCCTATGGTGTGAGGATGACGGCGATGCACTGGGTTTGGACATCTTCCCTTTGCCGATGGTGGTAGTGGCCGATTCCGCCACGCACCATGGTCAGGGCAAAAATCCGGGATGGAATTTGTCTGAGATAAGTACCGTAGCTATTTACGTAGGAATAGCACAAGTACTAATGTTACAGACACAATTCCACTTAATCTCGTAATCAAACTAATCATCGACTTCTAAGTAAGACACAGGTTTAGAATACATTCCCTTTTCAAGACGTTTTGGTATCGTTGAATGTACGAAAAGTAATGAGAAACTAGTTCTCAATAAATGGACGCGTGGGCAGTAAGTATTTATTGCTTTACTTTGAGGAAACAACGCACGTATTCATCCCTCTTTTCCGCGCCCTTAAATATTCGCACATATATGATGTGGCATTGCAAGTCAATCCATTCCCTTGCGCTGCTAGATACATGGAGAGTGGCTGATGGGGATCCTCCAAAGTCCCTTTATCCACCCCCCCGCCGCCGCCCTGATCTCCTAAAGCAAACGATCGCCTCTTTCACATTTGTTGCATCTCGGCGGCACAATAAAACCTACAATAATCTACCCGCGATCCCCCCCGCCTGCGGAAGTACCGGGGCCTCGTAATCGACGCCACCCTTCCCCCCACCCCTCCCGTCCATATTATTGCTGATAGCCCCCCCCCCCCCCACCGCGCCGAACGCGCCACCGACGGTCGTCGCCATCTTCGCGTCTCGTCGTTGCTTTTGCCTCTCCTGCGCGCGCTTGGCCCTGAAGTAATTCCCTATGCACAACACCGTTATGAAACCCACCAGGAAGGCCACGAAGCACACGGCCTGATTTTTGGGCGATGAAGGAGGGGGGGGGGGCGCGGGGGCGGGTCACGTAACGGAAAGTAAGGCAAGGGGTGATTTTTCCACTCGACCAATGACGACGAGAGATAAATGAAAGAATATTTTATTATGTCAACCTGAAGGACATGTCCTCACCAGTACAACTTCGAATATTGATCTCCCCCTCGATTGGTAAGTCATTTGACGAATACAGTTTGGGACGGCGGGCCAAACGATATCGTGTCACCTGCTTACTTCGCTCTATTGCCAGTACCGCCGCCGCCCCCTCGACGAAACACTCCACTGAGTGTGGAGTGAGATGGTCGTTGCGCCAGGAGAGAGAAAGAAGTTGAGACAATACATACCTAGGTGGATAACGGGGGGAGGAGCGTGCGGAACACATAAAGGCCCCCCAAACATAGTTGGTCTGACCTTGGCTCGGACACAAAACGTTTGGCGGGAAGTGGGCTCGACGGCCGCCGCTGCATGCACCTCTCTCTGCACATCTCGTTGCGCTGAGGGGGAGGAAGAACAATATTACACAATGAAGTCGAAATCTCCGCCAACAACCGTCGCATTCGCTATCGCCGTCGTCGTGACGTTGTCCTCCTACACCTCCCGCTTGCGCCGTAGTAACCACCAATCGTCCACTGCCCTCTCCGCCCACGCCTACTACGCCGGCATCCCCGTCGCGTCGTCTCGCGAACGCGCCGTCGGGTGGTCGTCGTCGTCGTCGTCGTCGTCGTACAATGACATCTGCCACCGCGCCGACGTCCTCCTGTTCCTCCCCCCCCTCCATCGCGGTAGGGTGGGGACAACGGCGACGTCATCATCCCGCGCGTCATTACTGCGGAGACGACGCCATCGTCCCATCCCTACACGCCGAACGGCGCGGTTCGGCGGAACGACGATCGACGACGACGACTGCGACGTCAAGGTGGACGTCGACGTCGACGTCAAGATGGTCCCGCCGCCGCCGTCGTCGTCGTCCCCGCCATCGTCGACGACCGCTTCGACGACGAACGACGATGACGACGACTACGACGAGGGCCGCGAGAGGGCCATCGCCACGCTCGTGCTCCTCACGGTGCCGCTTTCGTGGGGGACCTACGCCCCCGCCGTGAAGTACATGTACGACGTGGTACAACCGCCGATGCCGGGCCTGGTATTCTCCGCGGGATATTACGCAGTCGCGTCGTCGACTCTCGGGGCGTTGTCGCGCATTCGACGACACGCATCGTCGTCCATGTCGTCGATGGGGGACGACGGGAAGGACGACGAAGGAGGGGAGGGACGGGGGAACGACGAATCGTGGGACGACGGTGAGAAATGGAAGGTTGGTGGCGAAGCGAATGATGGCGAAGACATCACGACGATGACGATGGCGACGATGACGACGCGTGGGGGTTGGGAGCTCGGGAGCTACCTATTCGTGGGGAACGGATTGCAGGTCATCGGACTGCAGACCGTGCCCGCCGATCGTGCAGGTGAGGATGATGTTGGAGGATGCGCGGACAATATTATTTTCCCACTTGCGCGATTAGATTTACATAGCATAATGTTTCGCGATCTCTATTTCGCCCCTTGTCGAAAACCAACTCCCTCTGACCCCCCCCCTCCCCCCTCTCCCCATCCACTTACCACTACTTCATCCACGCTAATTCAGCGTTTCTGGTCCAGCTAACCACAGTCATGGTACCACTACTCTCGGCGATGTTCGCGGGTACGTTGTACGCCGTTCCCGCCCGGACGTGGGTGGCGTGTCTCGTCGCATTCGTCGGCGTCGTCGTGATGGGAGCGGACGACGGCGGTCATGTTAGTAGTGCGACGGACGGAGATATTGCCGCCGGCTCCTCCGCCATTGTCGACAATGTCGAAACGATCTCGACAGCGACGGCTGCTGGTCATCCGTTCGGGGCATTCTCATTCCTTGACCTGGTATCGTCGCAAGAGGCGTCGCGGGGGGACGTCCTGATAGTGCTGGCGGCGTTGGCCTACACTATGCACGTCGTTAGACTCGGAACTTACGCCCCCCGAACAAATCCATTGCAGCTCGCATCCGCCAAGGCCTCGACCGAGGCGATATTAAGCGTGAGTTTATGCGCGTGGCTGGCTTACGTCGGGAGCGATTCGTCGTCGTCGGAGCTCCCGACGTTCGTGAGTCAAATGGGCGGCGGCGTGGCGGAATACTTCTCAATGGTAACATCGAAATTCGCGGGTGCAGGTCTCCTGGAAACTGTTCGAGATAGCTCGTTCAGAGCATCCGTCGGGGCGATTCTGTGGACCGGATGGATCACGTGCGCGTACACAATATATGCGCAGAGCTATGGCCAGCGAAAGGTCGGCCCGTCGGATTCGAATTTAATATATTCGACTCAACCGCTGTTCTCGTCGCTATTCGCATATCTGCTACTGGGCGAGACTTTAGGACCTTACGGTTACGTCGGCGCGACGTTGATCGGGATGTCATTGTGGCTGGTATTGAAATGAATGGGAGTCAATGAGTTGACTAAGACCAGTGGGACACAAGATCGATCCTATCACCTTCCCGTTCTGGTAGCCGTTTGTAATCGCGACCCGGACCCCCTCTTATATCCGACTCAGGACAGTCCACATCCCCCCGGCACATCCCAATGAACGTCCGACAATAATCGAATGGTTCCCCGGGGGGTAAGTATTGCAGTATTGATCAGACGCTGAGTCCTCCTCGCCATCGACGACGGCCACGACGTGATCGGTGCAGTTGCTCGTGCAGCCCCCCTCGTAGAATGGTATACTTCCATCAGTGTACCTGACCACGACTAGCCCCGAGTAGCTCCCGCCATCCGTGATCCGGAACGACGGCGTCGGTGCGGAGTCGACGGAGTTTTGCGTAGGCATGCATGATATATCTTACGATTTTACACTTATCACTCTGCATCAATTACAAATGGATTCCTCCAGCCACTACCATAGTTAGAATCCTCTCCAAAGTGTTCAAACCGTAGGTTGATATCAGAATATTTATTAGACCATTCGACGTATGAGAGTGAAGGGTCTGTCGCATATGCAGTATTGTTGTGGTCAATCAACTTCCAGATTTCCCCTTGACAATCAGCATGTACCCTCTGAGGCCAAGGCCCAGGAAAGTTTTGAACAGAAGGGATAGACAACCCTAACTCCACAGCAAGATCCAGACGAACGAAAATAAGGTTGACAGTGTTGGACCACACAGGTGTGTAACCAAAGACTTTTCCAAGCATGATAATTGCAGCTGCTGATGCTCCCATGTAACAATCATGTTTCCAATTATGCCCAATATTGGGCCCTGCCTCCTTCTTTTCAAAGTGCTCATATTTCACTGAAACAGCCAACTCATTTCCTAAATTAGAGTTGTATTCTGCAACCAGTATACGAGGAGCATATCCCGCAACAAGTATCTCGAGCATGATGTAGAAATCATCATAGTCGCAATCAATGCTGAGCACATCAAGACTTTTCTTGACTTCGTATTTCTGTAACAGTGACACAATATTAGATGGAGTGAAGAATTCTTTGTGGAGGTTAATGTCTGGATTCTCATTACCCCCGTCCAGCAAATGTCCTCTCCATTTGTATACATCTCGAAGTACGCGTGTGTTGATTTCCATACCATTTTCGCTGCCAAACTCAAAATACTCTTTTGTGCCATGTCCTCCCATGCATCTCAATGTTTGAAGCAGTGCTCCGTCTTCGTCATTCTGTGAGAAGAGTTTGATGCCTGTCACGTGTGCAACTTGCAAGAGACAATCATTCACATGCAAACTAGAGGCAGCCAAGGGTGATGTGATATGATTAATGACTCCCACTCCCATGTTAGGAGCGCTGTTTTGGCCAATTAAGAAAATTCGAGATGGGATTATTATATTCGCAATGGAGACAACAAACATCATGACGACCAACGCCTGAAGGAGGGAGGCCGTGGGAAGTGCCATTGTTTTGCTGGTACGCTGGGGATAAAAGGCCTGGACAAAGCAGGAAGATGGCAGCGGCTACGTATCATCTATGTAGTTAACTGGTTGAGGAGGCAGAAATTTTTGCGTACCCTACTCGGTTTTGTACCCGGTTTTGAGTACCTCTTTGGGTATGCAAACGCGTTCGCGCCATTTTTTTGTCTGAGACGAGTTGCATACCGCGGCAAAGAATTTTGCATAGTACCCCAAAATGCATACCCTCTTCCCGCCAACTGTTTTCACTACAAAAAAATAAAGATCACACACGTCCACCAAGACCATCGGCGATGATGATTCCATTTCCGTTGACTCCCTCATCAAGTGTCATGCGGAAGGCCCGCCGAAAAATTCGTGGACCCATGGTATTATAAACACAAATTACTGGAACGCGCTCCCGCTGCTGAGCAAACCGAACAGTCCGCTGGTGACCCCCCTCCTCTCTCTCTTCTTGCTGTGATGCACTGCCGCAGCGATGACAGCAGGCCCAATCACGGTACTAGATGCCACAGTAAAAAGTTCATTGACAGCATTGGATGAAAACTGCATGATACGATGACATAGAATGATGACAAAGACATTGATGATGTTGTCAATGTTGTTGATGTCGTCGATGTTGTTGTTGTTGTCGACGCACCACCAAGAATAATGGCGGGAGGTAGGGTATGCAAGTACGCACTTGCATTTTCTGCCTGCACAGATAAATTCATTCCGGACGAGGGCCAGTACATTTGAGTACATACTCAACTTAATTTGAGTACTCAAAATTTTCTGCCTGCACAGATACCCTGATGACACGAACCAGGCTCGCCTGATCGATCCGTTGCAGTTGCAAAATGCCTTGAGGTCTTGATCTCTGCCAATTAACAGGACGCACAACGGGTTCGTGCCCCCGTTGGAATACGACGAGATCGCTCATTTGCAATTCAAAGCCATGTCCGCTCTCGGAACCACGATATCCGAGGATGTCACGTAACCGGAAGATGTCACTTATTGCCCTTATCCTCTGCACGTCGGTGGAATGCGGCTTGAGATCCGGTGGTAGGATGCATTCGATGACACCGAGCTCGCCATTTCCACTTTTCTGGATCGGGCGAGTCACGACGCCGTATTTCACGAAAAAGGAGGACGTACACAACGATTCGTATTCAATGATAGCTCCTCCCCCGTGCGCAGTGTTCGCATTGCCGCCACGCCAAAAACGTTGAGATTTCAATCATCGCGAAAGATACAGCCATGCAAGAACGGTCACTTGCCGGTGTTCAACTCGACATTTATCCCATTGAGGTTCGTACCGTTGAATAGATCGATCTGGGGTTTGATGTTCATGTCGTCGTTGCCGTGCGCGCGCAAGTATGAGATCCCGAAGGCAAGTAGAACAAGTCCCTCAACGTGGTGCCCTCCCTGTGGAATTCTCCTCCTCAACAATGGATGCCTTCCTGAGGGCGGGCTCGATCACGTGCTCAAATATCGAATTCAATTCGTCACATAGGCGCGATATGTAACTCGAGGCACACGTGCCACGTATGATCTCGAGCTTCTCGTTCGACCAGAGAACCGTATCGACGGCCATGCCGGCAAGGCAGCAGCTATCCTATGTACGTACTTCGTATCGTAAGTAGGGTAAAAAAATGGAGACACCTAAAAATACGCGGGAGCGACGTCCGAATAATTCCATTGTCAACTCGTCTCCTAATCACTGTCGTCCTCGTCGATCGACGTCTCCATCGCCCCCGCCCGCCCGCCCGCCCGCCTGCCCCCAACTCCCCCCGACCCTGTCCCAAAATGGCGATACATTACCATTCCCGTCGATCCCCAATCTACTGCACCAATGGATGCGTCGCCACCTCCCAGCCCCTCGCCACGTCCATCGGATTGCACGTATTGCGCGGCCTCGGCGGCAACGCCGCGGACGCTAGCGTCGCCGTATCGGCCGCATTGGCGGTATTGGAACCGTGCAGCACCGGACTCGGCGGCGACATGTTCGCATTGTGGTACGATGCGAGAACGAGGAGGGTTTCGGCGATCAACGGGAGCGGACGTAGTCCGTCGTGTGGGTCGTCGATACGCGACGTGGAACTCGCACATCCTCCTCCCCCCCCCTCCTCATCGTCGTCGTCGTCGTCGTCGTCATCGTCAACGTCGACGTCACCGTCTACGCCCGAGGAACGCCGGAACGAATTGCACGCGCGCTTCGCCCAAAGCGTATCGTCTATCACGGTACCGGGAGCCGCCATGGGCTGGCAGGACGTGCACTCCAAATACGGTTCCGGGAAGTTGACGTTATTGGAATTGCTAACGCCGGCGATCGACCTCGCCGAAAAGGGGTTTCCGGTCGCGCCATTGACGTCGATGGCGTGGCGTGACGAGATGGATAAGGTCACGAGATGGCACGACGACGGCGCATTCGTCGAGCTGGGCGTCGACGGCACGGGATACGGACCGTCGCCGGGGCAGATATTCCGCAATCCGCACATGGCGAACGTATTGAGGAGTCTCGGCGAATGCGGCGCCAAAAATGGATTCTACGACGGTTTTCCGGGTAGGTCCATCGTGGATGCGATACGCGAACGCGGTGGGAAGATGACGTACGACGACATGTCGAATCACGCATCATCGTTCCCCGAGCCGATATGCGTGGAATATCGAGGGATGAGATTGTGGGAAGTGCCACCGAACGGACAGGGCGTCGCCGGCCTCATCGCCCTTCGTGGATTGGAGTCGTTGGAGGTAAGTGGGATGATGCAGGATGCGTCGACGGCGTCAACTCGGTCGTCGCACGCCTCGTCCACGTCCACTTCAGAGCGCGGAAATGGCAATACCGATGGCCAATCGCCGTCGTCGTCGTCGCCGACGTCGACGTCGGACGTTATCAAGGGAGGATCGTCATCGACGAATCATAATCTTCATCCACAGCCGACGTGCGACATGCTACACGCCCAGATAGAGATGATGCGTTTGGGATTCGACGACGCGCGATTGTACGTATGCGATCCCGACCACCACCACGCGTCGTCGAATGATCGGGTGGAATGCACGACGGATTGGTTATTGAACGAGGAGCGAATATCATCTCGTGCGTTGAATTCGTTCGACGGGAACAAGGCCGTGATGCAGGGGAGGCCGGATTCTACCAGTTGCACCGTTAGCTTTCAGGTCGTCGACGGCGAGGGGAATGCCATTAGCTTCGTCAATAGGTGTGTGTGTGTGTTCGTATTTTCTCCATCTATATCTATCTCTAGTCTGGCGAATGAGCATTCATTCGTTTTTGACGTTTTTTCACTCGTCATTCTGCAATCCGGCCGAATGTCACGATAAAACAAAAAAACGATAACATGAAACAGCAACTACATGGGCTTCGGCACGGGCCTCACGCCTCCAAATTGCGGCTTCACGCTCCAGAATCGCGGTGCCGGATTCTCCCTCGATCCGGCCCATCCCAACGCATTGGGACCGAACAAGCGCCCGTATCACACGATTATCCCCGCATTGCTAACGCACGCAGATACCGGCGAATTATATGCCACACTGAGCAACATGGGCGGTTACATGCAGCCTCAGGGTCACATGCAGCTCGTCGTGAACATGCTCGCATATGGTATGGACCCCCAGGTAAGTGTGCGTTGCGTGTGTTTGCACTGCGATGATAATGTGTTTTTTGGCGCTGGCTGCGCGTGTGGGGATCACTGTCCTCGTTTTTACATTCCCCTTACACCTTGCGAACATCTATCGACCTTGTGCAAAATAGACCGCCATCGATGCGCCCCGCTTCTGCATCGGAGATGGCACGATGAACGGCACCGTCTTCCTCGAGGATGGTTTTCATCCCGATACGATCGCCAGATTGAAATCGATGGGACACGACATGGAGTCCAATATTACGGGACACGAACGACATTGGTTCGGTCGGGCTCAGATCATAACAAGGGATAGGACTAGCGGAGTCCTTTGCGCCGGGTCGGACGGACGCACCGATGGCTGCGCTTTGGGCTACTGATGTCGATTCGAGCTTCCTGAAATATTATTAGCCATGCACTTTTTCGTCGTGGCGGCTAAAGTGGCCAAGTCATTGTTGATGATGAACAGTAGCGACAACAAACGCGCTACTGTCGCAGGAGATTTATCTGCTGTCGTATCTAGAATGACACAAAATGAAAATGAGATTTGCTTAGTGTAAACATGAAATCACTCAATCGTACCGCTACAGCTGATTCAAAAAATTTGCTCCCACTATTCTTTTCTTGGAAGGAAGTTAGCTTGTCAATACCTCATACGCTGGCCCTGATCTTTTATTCTCTCTGGAAGCAGAACGTTAACAGACGATACACCGCACCCACTCTTATTATCAAATTTGCTCTATTTTCAGTGAAAGAACACCATCCAAGTCCTTAGGGGCATTTTCCTCAAGTGCATGGAAACAATTCCACTACATTTTGTTGGACATTAACTTAGCTTTGTCAATAATCAAAATAATTGCTGAGTTGCTCTGCACAGCGCCTGCTGGCAAGGTTTTCGTGGACATGTGACATACAGCAATTTATTGACATCGGCTATGCCAATAAAAATGAATACACTACTGGCAAACCATCCAGTTAATAGCAATGTTCAATTCTTGGACAGAGAAGCTGTTGAAGCCTACTATTCTTACTTCCAAAAGGTTCATGTCTATGCAGAACGTGCGAAGGTGAGCTCCATACTAGATACATCATATTGACATTGTTGTCAATGCACAAAGTGTAATATCAATAAGCTACGCTACGTCACTTAGCTGGTTAAGTGACACCATCTGTAGAGCAAAGGCATCACAGAGTTGCCCCCAACAAATCACGGGTGATTTAAGCGTTTGGGGGACCATAAAGTTGGGCATGGGTATGGGGGGTATAAATCTAAAATAAACTGTTGTGCTAACTTACGTATTTTTATCTCTGCCAGATTGTAGATTGAATAAATTCCCTTGCTTCCCATCCTCGGTCAAGCCATTGCAAAGAGGCTACCTTTAGGCTGGGATAATATTCTGATCGGTGGATAGAGGAATAATTTTCTTGTAATTTTTTTCCCGATTTTGGTTTCTCTTTTCTTTCTCTATCCGTATTCCCCTATCCGAACAAAATCAGCTTCTCTGCTGGATTGGGCGATAGCC